>VXAU01001325.1:596539-651865 GCA_013399695.1 Formicarius rufipectus | reverse complement strand
CCCCCCCAGTAAAACAATAACAAGCTGGGCAAGTGTAGTTAGCTATGCACTTTCTTGAAAAAATATGGTTCCTTATAGATCATCCAATCCACAAAGAGGGATGCATGTCAGTGACAGCAGCAGGCTGTGCAGCTCACAGTGCTGCACCTTAGCTTTGGAAAGCTAAATCTCTGTGTGCTGAAGCTGGCATATTGGGTACCTCACAGGACACGCTGGGAGAAAGCAGGGAAATTCAATATACAAGACTTTAACATAAAGTCATAATGAGGTTTTCCTTTGGTTTTGTTTTTCATTTTAAGCTTGTAAAAGTTTCCATCACTTTTTACAATGAGAAAGTGTGGACTGAGAGAAAAATCAAAATGGCCAAATTTATTCATATAAACCCTGGTCTAGTTGTGCAGTCATTTGGGAGATTGAGCTAATTCACTGTTTCAAACTGCTGGATGACTTCTGAGGATATATTTATACTAAAGAATGTGTTCGCAAATATAGGCTGAGAACAACCTAAAAGGGCCAAATAGTCTGTTTAAAAAAAAAAACCAAAACAAAAAAAAAAACCCCAAAAAACGACAAAGTTGGTTTGAGGCAAAAGTATATGTGCAATCTGAAACATGGGTTTATGGGCATCGTTACACAGCTGAATGCCAAAATCACAAAGCACCAACTATAAATCTCCTTGTTCAGCCTACTAAATAGATCTTATTTCAGAACCCATTATATACAGTATTATTTATAGAATATCTCACCTGTAAGTGGTGAGGACAGTGTTAGATTTCTTTCACAAGTAGGAGGCCAATAACTCATAAGCACCACAGGTATATCACAGTCAGTGTGAAGATCTATTATAGTGCAAAAGAAACAAATAATTTTGTTACTCTGCACAGGAAGACAGCATATATATACAGCAAATCTTTTAATACAAAAACACCAAACAAATAAAAGGAAAATAACCCATCCTCTCATTTCTCCATCTAGATCATTAAGAGTAAAAAACAAGAACATCTACTCTGATAAGCTAACATACTGTAATCAGTGAAAACATTTCTGACTTCTTAGTTAATCTGCTGGGCTTCCCCCACTCTAGACATCAATGAACTTAATAGCGGAATTAAATGAAAATGATAGCAGAGTACTTCCATTAACTAATTTCTAGTTACATTTCTGCCCCTCTTCCTTCCTAAGCATAAATTTTTGCTTACTTTTAATTAACACTTCAGATCACCAGTTTAGAAACTATAAATACAGCGAGACTTTAATGATCCATTATAGTGATGCTACTTAGTTTTCAATGACTTGTAAAACTTTCACAAACAGATCTGCAAATGAATTACATCCATCTGCTCTGCTGCAGCTGCAAGAGCAGCGCTACATTGCACACTGCCTTTCCCTACTTTGCTGATTTTCTCTTAACTTTACGCCCATGTGTATGCCAAACCATCCCGATGCTGATCATCAGAAGCCCAGCCGGGTTTCTATAAAGGAGTCTTCAAACTTTACAGACATCTCAAAACAGTCTGGTTTGCCTCACAGCTGAGCCCCAGACAGGCTGCACACTGCTGAAGCATCCTCCTCAAAGCCTAGGAAACACGCTGCCGCGGTTCCTTCTCCCGCCTGACCACGGACCTACTGGAACACGGAGGAGTTTGTACCCGCAGCCACAGCACCCAGCCGTGCCCGGGTGCCGCTTCCCCCGCGCCGCTGCGGGCACACACGTGTGTGCGGAGCGGAGAGCGGGACCTGCGGGGGGGGGGTCAGAGGAGGCACCCGCAGAGCCGGGATACACCGCTCCAGGGGAGATTTTCCAATCTACACCTTCGAAAGCGTGACCTTAGCGGCGTTAGGAGTGTTAGCTCTATGAAGACAGCCAAGCATCAGGCTGTGCTCGCTGTTATCTGTCAGCCGTACAATAGCAGCATTGATAAGGCAGCAGCAACTGGCTTTGACAAGTGTGCTGTGCTAGCATTCCTCTGAAAACCGTGAAGGAAAAAGGAAAAAAGAGAGAGCGCGAGAGAGGCATGAGGTGCCTTTTACTTTACCTGAACAAAGTATGAGGTTTTACTTTTCCCTCTGAGCTGCTGGAAGCGATTCCTCCCTCTTCTCCCCCAAAGCTAGGTATTTCTTCTTTTGCTTGCAGCTCACACTTGGGGAAGACCACACAGCTCTAGCAAGGCTGCCTCTCTCCCCTAATCCCCACTCGAGTGTGATGACACACACTAACCCCAACCATCTGTTGAAACACGTCCTCAAGCACTCAGCACAGTGGTGTGTCAAGACGGGCTGCCCAATCCAATCGCTGGGGTTGGGTGGCTCTTAAGGAGCTGGAGGCAGAGACAAGGGCAGAAACTATAGGGCTGAGAACTCTTTAGCAAAGTAACCTGAGATTTTGAGAAAGAGCTGCTATTGGAAAAAAAAAAAAAAGAAAAGAGCAGAAGGGGGAGGTACTCGCAGGAAGGTAGAGGGAGTGAATTAGTCTGGTGGCCAGTTGTGCAACTTCTCACAACTCCCTGTATTCCCAAAGGGCCACTGGGACCCCCCTCGCAGCGGGTTGCACAGAAACACAAGACCAACACTAAAATGTTTTTATGCGCGTCTATTGAGCGCAATCTCCTTCAAGAGACGTTTTTCTAAAAGAGACAGAAGATGCAGTTTGAAATCCTGATAAAGTGCTACTGCGGGAGTCGTTTGCACGGCAACATGACATTTGCATCCCGAAATCCCAACTCCTTACCGTGCCGCGGTTCCCCCGTGGCTGCCTCCAGCCTTCCTGGGAGAACGGCGGAGAGTGGCTGGAGGAGAACCGGGGAGCGAGGCGGGGAGGAGAGGGGAGATCCAAAAGGCAAATATTTCTGCTCCTCCACAGAGACATCTGCGAGTCCTTCCCCCACGAGCCAGCGCTCCCCAGGACGCGGGTTAAACGCCGCGGCTCCGCGGCGTGCCCAGTCCCTCGCTCGCCCAGCGGCACACGCTGCTCGCCCACCCCGGGGCTGCTGCAGCAGCGGCTCCGCGCCCGCCGCGCTGCTCTGACAGCTGCGGCCCCGCACCGCGCTCCCGCACCGCGGTTCCTACACCGGGGTCCCCGCACCGCGCTCCCGCACCGGGTCCCGCGCCCTCCCGCCCACCCCTACGCCGCGGGAAGCGGTGCCACCAGCCTGTTGCTTTCCCAGCTCCCCACCCGCTTCCGCCACCTTCGCGCCGCCTCGGACTGTCTTGTGAGATGCAGCCGCAGTTTCAGGATTGACTCCCTTCCCCTGGAGAGCCGTCACCGCCCCGGTCCGGGATGGGGGTTCCGGACAGTGCTGAGGTTGGTCTGGACTGTGTCTAGTCTGTACCTCGGCCACAAGGGAAACATTATCACACCTTTCTCTCAGGGACACTGCCAGGAAAAATCCACTAATTTACAGAAGATGTCCGGGAAGGCTAGATAATGGACACAGAAAAACTGCTAAGTGCCAAAGAAACAGTTCTTTCCTTTCCCCTCCCTGTAATAGGATAATGTGGAAGTCTTAAAATCTCAAGGGTTTTTACCTCATTACCAAGTGCCTGACTTGACACTTGCATTAAATCTACATTTCACATTATGACAGATGTTGCGTTTTCTTTGAACTGGAAAGGAAGGACGTCGTTTTGGCATTAAAAGTTACTCTGAAAGTGTTAACATCCAACTTGAAGAAAGGTTTGCAATTGTGAAAAGACACACTCTGCCCAACAATATGAAAGCCATATGAGAATCTTGAAATGTTGATTTGGTGTACTTGTTCTTTAATACGTTACACAACGCTGTTTCTGAAGGACTAGTGGCAAAGTGAACACTTAATAAAAAGTGAGATTCAAGAGCTGGCGTCTTTGCCGAGTTAGCTGTTATCAGAGCTGACTTGGAGAAGAAAGGAAAAAGAAGAAACTGTAGTCATATTTGCATTTGCTCAAATTCTTCCCCAAGTAATGATACAGCGTCTGTTTCAGCCTATTACTCTGAAACTGCTAACACAGATGTTGGGTATCCACTAAGACACTACTCCCTAACTTGCTAATTCCAGATAAATAAACAGCTGAACATTATTTTTGACAATAATATGTGGTGAAGTAGGGATGCAACTACTGTCCCTGGGGTATTGTAAGATTCTTAATGTTGCCAATTATGTCTTCAGGGCAAGGGTTTGGTTTGATTTTGTTTCGTTCTACCAGACTGGTCTGTAAACAGGCTGGATAACCTTACAGCCTTGGAAAGCCCCAGAGACTTTATTAAACTCATTTGTATTCTCTTTAGCAGCAAGTCCATTAGCAGCATTGTATAGTAATTGCATTAAAAATCATTAGCAATGAGAAATGTGGAATATAAAAAAGCCTCCAACTTTGTGCCGTATCATCTTGTGTACTGACTCATTGTCTAAAATGCAGCTCAGCTCACGGCTGCTCCATTTGATGAGATGCAGACTCAGCAAGGTTCAACCTCCTGATCGTTCTAACCCACATGAATGACAGTTATGTGCAGTACAATTACTTTATGTTGTGCTATTTGTATGCTTACACAATGCTGTGTATTATAGCTGTATATAAATATACTTAAGCGACTTTCTGAGCATTTGTGTGCTGTACAGGTCCAGATCTGTTAATTTTTATGCCTGTGTAAGTCAGGGATGTGTCAATTGATGCATGTTTAGTCACAATAATGTAAAATTGACATAGTTAAAAGGATCCCTAATTGAGTGTTTGATACACAGAGATACATGCACACCCATGTTTATCTTCAAAGACTCGGCAATGACTTGAAATACAAATTTTCATCTCCATAGCCAATGATAGCAGTAGCCCCCAAACATTGTGCATGATCATTTTTTCACTTAAAAGCTACTGCTGATGTTGTGGGATAATTTAACCACTACTTGTATGACTACAGTCAGATTGAGTTTGCTATGGCAGTTTATAACACACTTTTCCGCCACTTCTCTATCCAGACTGCCATCTGCAAAGAGTTTAGGCTTTCAAGGCTGAAAGGAACGCTGCACTGGAAGAGCCATACCCAAAGTGCTGTTAAAATTATGCATCATAAAACAGGTTCTCAAGTTGACTATCAAATCCATGAACTCTCAGTAAGGTCAGGCTGCCCCCATTCACATAAGACTTGTAGTGAAGTGAATAATGCTTTATGCAAATAAGACAATCTTAATATGCAAGATTAATTGTAGGTAATTGTGATATTGAGAAACAGTCACTTCAGTTTTGTTCCCACAGATATGTCCCTTACATAGTAGCTCCAATTGGTTTCCATGGTAGCCAGCAGCATCTTTAAGCCAGGGCACTAAGCTTCACTCAGCACTGCCTAGACTTAAATTAACCACCTTTCCTCCAGCATGAACAGCCTTGGCAGTTTTCCATGTCCCTGTGGACGTATCTACACATTCACAAACATGCAATTCTGCTCAAGAACCTCATGTAATTCTCAACTCTGGCATTTTCAGCTCTCAAAGACAATTAAAGGGGAATTTTCATGTTCCTGCAACAATCTCAATCTATCTCCTCTGCCAATATCTGATTTTTTATTTCCTTGAATCGTTATAAGTCCACTTTGGATTAAATTATTTTTTAAGAGTTTATTTGGAAACAGAAGAGGTTCTAGAACAAAACTACAAAGCCATAAACAAGTAAAATTCTAGCCTAAAATGTATTCATGGTTCTGTTGAGTTTGGGTGATATGCCATCAATAATGAGATATAATAAAAAGGCCTCTAAAATCCTGAGCAGCAAAGAAAATGTAAATAAGGAATTACCAACAAATGTTTCTCACTAAAGATCCCAGAACACAGAAGGTTCAAGGAAGCACAGTGAAGCCTTGGAGCTACTTGCTGCAGGATGCAGTGGGGATAAAAATCACATACATTCAAGTGTTTGGGCAAGATGCACTCACAGTAATTAAATACACATATATGGCTTTTGGTACAGGGAATCCTTGGAGTGGATCTTGGACACGTATCATTCTGTGCTTGTCCTATTCTTACACTGTACCACAAGCATCCACTATTTTCCACTATTGGAAGGTGCCAAGCTTAGTATATCCATGATTTAGTGTGGCACAGCTGTTCTTTCTTAAAGAATTTAGCCACTGGTAGTTTTTGGGTCTCATCATGGGTAGTATAAGAGAGATTAATTCCTTTTAAGAGCTTAAGCCAAGATTTTTAAGGGTTAGCTCATAAATCCGTACTCAGGAACCTAAGTAAAAATGGTCTGATAGAGAGTATTGAGTATATGGTAGCTGCTATTGAAGCCAGCAGTTAATTTTATTTTCCTCCATATGTGGGCATTCCAAAGTCAGACATAGGCTCATGTAAAATCTGGATGCTAAATCCCAAACTGTACTCTGTGCAAAACTCTGCTCATCTGTTTCCCAAACTAGAATCATCTGAATTCCAGAAACACATGGTCTTTCAAAAGTGTTCCCCTGGCACCTCTGTGCATTCCCCTGGCACCTCTGTACATTCCCCCATGCTGAAAGCCCAGGGTCAAGGAAGACTCAGGAGTCAGACATTCCTTCACTACAGTCCTCTAAATTGCTTCACTGGACTCTCAGAATGCATCTACCAGTCTTGGAGAACTCTGAGTGGCAAAGCTAAAGGTCAACTATTTTTTCTAAAACCTGGCCAGAGGAAGAAGATATAACGAACTTGTAGGACATGCAACCAAATACACACCAGCTAGCTTTTTTATCACTGTGCCTGTTCAAACTCATTCAATAGTACATAATATTCTAAAAATTATGTTTCTGTGTAAAAATACAATGGGGTTAATGTACAAAAAAAAATTAGTGAGTTACATACAGTGCAAGCACAGGAAAATGCAGAGTTCTGTATCCTAGAAGTGTGGATGTTAATTCAGGTATCCCAGAACAATTTCTGTATTTTCTGGGGTAATATACATGGGAATATACATATAGTCTCTCACTATCAATCCATACATATGCCAGGTACAAAAGGACTTTAGAAATGCATTAAGTCCAGAGTCCCAGAATCAGGATTACCTTCCCAAGTGTAGCTGTTGTGGGATGGAAGAGTTTAGACCACTTCAATTTTTTAATGAAGTTCTCCTCCCCTTCTACATCTTACCTGCAGTGGAATCAGATAGTATGGAAGTTATACCCAACTACAATTTGTCTCAGGACTGCAGTGCTAAAAATAGTTCCCCTGAGGGGTAACCAGAACAGAGGATAGAATGCAGGTGAGACAGACAAAAGTTCATAATTGACTCAATTCATCACAGGACTTTTCAATTTGTCAGATTGTTGTCATGACCATCACTTGCCGTCAGAAGAAGATTAATGGTTGAAATAATCATTAGTTCAAAATTTGCATTTCTTCACTTGCATCCTCTCCCAAAATACCGATTCTCCTTGGTTACTGTTTCTCCTAACTCCCTTATTAGTGGTTGCATCATAATTCAGTACTGGGCAAGGCCACTGCAATAATGAGAAAAAGACATGTTTTTTACCCTAGCAGGAGAGCTGGTTAGATTTGTCATAGCTAAACTTTTTTTTTTTTTTTTTTTTAATATCCCAAAATAAAAAAAGATGAAGGAAAAAACCCAACAAATGAAAACCCCACATATTCGTCACATCATGCTTAGGTAAGAAGAAAACAAAGTCAGTGAAAGTTTTTCCAAGGTAGAGCCTAATATGACAATTTAATGCACTGAAAAGCTGTGGCTCTTCCCTTCTCTGCTGCCAGTTGGCCAAGAGTTCCAATTCCAGCACAGTAAACAAGTGATCAGTGAGTCTGGGAAAAGCTCAACACCAGATAGCTGGAAAATACAGGCAAATAAAGACAGGAAAGTCAACAGATTTAACCAGTCAGCACAAGGTAGGTGATCCCATGCTTAACAGCAGGGGAAGTGCTAAGGAGAAAGTATATATGAAGCCTATAAGGCTTTAAAAGTGTGAGAACTCAGAGAGCAATGTGCTCTCAGAACTTGAGCTGACTTCATATTTTGGACAGAGTTCAATTTCATTACTGAAAAAATTTGAGGTAAACCATCCAATACTTAACAAAAATTGAAAAAATGCCAAAAATTTAGAAGCCAAAATGTCTCATAGCTTTTAATGTTAATTATTAGTAAACTGACAACCAATGCTCATCTTTAAGTCCTCCCTCTCACATAATTCTTATTTTTGCCCTTACTCAAAACTTGCCATCTGAAAAAATTGCAATAACAAAGAATGAAGAACTTGAATGACTCCTAGGTTAAACTCACCAAAATCAGGAAAACTTTAATTATGAAGGTTCAATCTTACCATTTCCCCCTTTGAGTATGCCTACACTTGCCTAAAAAAACAACTATTTTCATGATGCTGTTCTGGACAGAGCGTGGGAATACACAGAGTTTAACATACAGATTCATTTTTTCCTAGAGAGTCGAGGAAGCAACAGCCCCTGTAGCCCTTTTATTTTTATAACAACGAAGCATCAGCAAATCCCATAACACTTTAGGAAAACATTTAATGTAACCATTTTGTGAGCTCATCTCCAACATAATGATGGGAGCAGAAAGACCAGAGAAATTGCAGGGGCAGCTGTAGTGTAGCAATTTTTATATAGCAGCGGGGGCATCTGTTTTCATTGAGAAAAGAAGCCAATATGCTTAGCTTGCTTTTTATATATAAATAACTTTAGAGTTACACCTGCTAAGACAGTTGATCTTGAAGAAATTGGCACCAAAGGTAAGGACCTACAAGTAAACAGGTAGGGTAATGCAGCCATAATGGCTGGCAGACTGACTCAAAGTCCACCTGGTCATAAATCTTCATATAGTCACAACACATAAGGTAAGCACATATGAAAGTTGTAATACAGTTTCAAGTCACCAAAAGAATGATAAGGCAGTATTCATTGCATGGGAAAATGCATTTGCTGGAGTCAAGTTTTCCTAGTGTTGACTTAAGTGTGACTAATACCTTCTTCTGCACATGGGAATGACTTCAATGCCAATATTCATCCCTAAAAAGGTATGCATAGATATGTAGATAATGCTGATATGTAGAAATAAATAAATAAATATATTTTATAGATACAATTATGTATATATGAGTATATAATTCTACATCTAAATTCTTGTTGCTGGTACTAAATTAGGGATATCACAGATTGATAGCTAAATAAAACCATAATAAACCAGTATATTTATAAACACAGTCTTTAGATAATAATTCAAATGTAGCCAGATACTTTAAGGAAAAAAAAAATAAATAAGAAAACATAAGGGAAAAGGAAAAAAAAGGAAATTAATATGCCTATTCCACCAACCCAAACCCAAACCACTTGTCATTCTCTTTCTAGGTGCCAAAACCCCATAATGTCCTCACTCTACTGCCAAAACCTTTAGTTCACCTCCTGAAAACATCTATGTCTCACATCCTGTGTCAGCAAAAAAAATTCATTGTAGAGAAAGCTGAAGAAGTGAGAACAGAGTGAAAACTGAAATGCAGTATTGAGAAAGGCCAAGAGAGAAGAGTTAACGTGGGGTGGAGAGTTGCTGGAAGATATAATGATTACTTTGCAGGTCAGAACAATCCCTCTGGATGTATAAACAATCCCAATAGCAGATGTGGGTCCTGTATTGATGTTGATGAGGGTGTTCAGTGATAAAGAAAAGAGAGATGTCACTTCTTTCCAAGCAGAGCTAGTTTAGGCAGGTGTGTGTGGTGCCATCTGAGGAGCCCACAGAGCAGTAGATTGTTCAGCTGTATTGACTAGTTGTAAATGCCCTGTCCCAAGAATAGGCATAATTCATCAGAAATATTTGGGGGAGGTAGGAAGGAAAAAGTCATGGTACTTTGGAGAATGAGAAGGTATTAGTGAAATTTCAGGAAAGCAAAAGAAGTTGAGGGGATTCAAGTTGAGCAACAAGGGGCTGAACGATCTTCAAAGAAATTAGGAGAGTTTGGAGGGGTTAGCAAAAGGGCTTAGTGGAATCCTTGCAGGAAAGGGATGCTAACAGGGTTTGATCCATTTCAAGGAGATTTTCACAAAAGTGAGCATTTGAAAAGAAAAAGCATTGGGCTGCAGAGCCTACTGGACACGGCATTTCTAAAGGGCTATGGGTTGGAAGAGAAATTCATGATCCTTCTGCCAGTCTGCCTCTCAGTACTTTGTCTTCAGCTGTGGCACAGGAATATGTTGTTTCTCATCCTCATGGCTTTCCCCTTTCTCAGTATCTACCCCTCTCCTCCACTGCCCTTTAACACAGCAGCTATCTTCCCTCTCTCTACTTAGAGTCCCTTGGCACTTCCCAGGCTGTGAGCACTAAAGGGCAAGAGACAGAGGAGAGAGGAAAGGGGCAGGACTGAAAGAGACAAAATGGAAGTCTGGCTGGAAAAGTATTTGCTGCTCCTGATGCCACCATTGGCTTGAGTGCCCCTTCAGTCCTCCTCTCCCCCTCCCTGTCCAAGCAAAACCTACTACAGCAGGAAAGGAAAAGTCCACAACAGATACTGTCATTTGCTGTCCTTAGGCTGACACTTACCCAAAACCTCCTATCATGGTAAATGTAATTATTATTTACTTTCAGTGGTAATTTAGGGCACTGAATCTTTTCCAGGTTTGTGTCAGTGAAGTTGAATTTTAAAGGGACTGGAGCAGGAAGTTGTACTATTTGCCTGGCTGGTTTTTTTTTTGTTTTTATTTGAATTCCACATTTGGTTGAAGGGAGGGATAAATACTTTTCCTTCATTCTGGTATCAATGAGTGGGAAGGTGGAACCTGGTTAGTTAGACTAGTGTAAGAGGCAGAACCGTTCTTACTTCTGTATTGTCCTAGGGAATTCAGAATATTTTTTACAGCTGGCTCGTTCTCTTACCAAGGCTGTACACATGGTTCTAAAAAAAGGACAGAAATGCCATTTTGCAACTAGTTTTGAAACTTGTTTTCATTCTGCACTTTAATAAATCCAAGGCCTTTCTAACATTTTCTTCAAACTGAATGTTATCAGATAGTCACTTTTACTGTGAAAAATCAGAATTTGCAAAAGAACTGTACTAAGGGCTGTGGTCTGATGTGCAGACCAACACTTGACTCCTTGGAGGCAGCTAGGAGCTGCAGATGATGCAGTTTCCAAGGACAGGTTCCCACCCAGCAAAAATTCCTGGAAGAAATCCATTCTTTTCCCTTGCTCTAGTCCTGGCTGTTCTTGTTTGTACTGACTCTTTTACATAAACTTTAGCTGACCACTTTGGGGTTTTGTTTCTTTGTTGTTGTTGTTGTTGGGTTCTTTTTTTGTTGTTGTTGTTCTTGTTGTTGTTGTTGTTTTTTGTTTTGGTTTTTTTTTTTGAATCTTGTGGCTAAATTTCAATCAGATCATAAAGCTATGAAAATGCTAGAACTGATGTAAGAAAAGACACAGAAACATAAAAGCAAGGAAAAGAAGAAATAAAACACATCTCTTTTCAGACATAATATCATTTTAAATGGGCTTAAGTTGATCTTAAAATCCAGTTTTGGCACTCACACAAACTTCAGACATGTCAGGCTGGTGAAACTTTACAATAGTCACCTTCTGAAGGATGGCACTAGGGGTAGAAAGTGTTCTAATAATGTGCACCTGTCCTACAGGAGATGAGACCTGTCCCTGAGATGCTGCATTACCTCAAGAGGCAAACTTCAGATAACAAGGACTTTTTTTTTAGGTATTAGCCCAGATGCTATTTACACCAGTCTCATAAACAATAAAAGAAGTAGTTAGTGGAGCTGAGCTTGATTTCCTAATAATGATATTGGTTTCCTCATAATGATAGACTTTGACTGAGGTTAGAGTCTCTGCCATGCTTGTCTGGGACTTGAGGAGGCTGACCTTTTCTGTCAGGAAGATAGCCTGACACAGGAACTCTGTAAATAACCTTGGCTTGTGCTGGAGGTGTGTTCTGCCAAAGAGTGCCCTTTTGAAGCCATCTTCTTTGGGTCTCAAGAAGGCCAAAATGGCATTTCGCAGAGGTTTTTAAACTTGCTGTAAGGGTTTTTAAAGCTGACTACACCCACTATGTGCTTTCATGACTTTGCTTCATAGGGGGTAAAATGGTCTACAAGAACTTTCTAGGAAGAAAAAGCAACTATATTTTATATATATGTAAATATATATATACACATATACACATCGTGTTTTATTGCATTTAAGATTTTCCCTATTAGTTGAGAGTCTCTAAGCAACAGAAAAAAACTTTTAACCTGTAGTTTTTCCAGGAGCAGCTGACAGCCTAAACTAAGCTTCATGCTTTTATTGCCTTTCCCTGCAGTGGGACCAAGCAGACAGATCATTTCACTGAAATAAATCATGCTTACCTTTCTACAAAAATACCTTTCACATCCACAGCTAAGTTTTAAAACAGCAATACCTGAATAGTAAGTGGCCAATCCATAGCTTCATCACAGCACTAATAATAAAGACATGTTAACAAACCACGTGTTAGAGCTAATTGCAGATCTTGATTCCTGCCTGTCTCATGCTGATGTGAAATCCCACTAAGTGTAAGTGGTGGAATTTGTTGACTAGTTTAGAGGCAATTTGAGCTAGAGATCTGATCTGCTCTCTTGTGATCTTTCTTTCACTTAAGAAAAACAAGAGAGAGGTATTTTATCACTGAATGACATTAACCATTGGCATACCATCAGTCATTTTTAAACCTTTCCACTTGTGGTAAGTTACTTATTAAAATAAAAATTTGTCATTTTTATTGGGACAGCATATTTTCCTGCAATTTTTTTCCCATTTGACTGTTATTCCTGAAATTAGCACAACCTAAGGCAGCCTGCGTTAACTCTTTCTTATGCTAAACAGCCCTTGTTAGTTTAACAGAACAAAAGCTTTGATTGTAAGTGCAAATATGTGTGAGAATCTAGAGTCAAAGCACATTGGTGGCTTTTTTTCCTGAATGAGTTGCTTTGGTGCAAGTTTCCAAATAAAGATTTAATTGCACTCACTTGAATCAATTACAGTATCAAAGCGGAGAAGTTATAAAAACAGAAGGTGCATACACAATGGCTATTTCACAGTCTGTTTTGAAAACAGATTAGACACAGTCATAATGATCATTTCTTCAAAAGAATTTAGAGATTATCAGAAACAGAACAGACTGTGGATTTTCATTGCAAACTCTGTCCAAATTCTTTGTATCACTCCGCCTCAGCCTGGTCTCCTTCACGGCATTTAACAAAATAGTTAATGTGTGGTTTTAACAGGGGGGAATTGAAACCTGAAGGTAAATACAGTCGCAGTACCCAGTTCTTAATATTGCAATGCCTGTGGTACCATTGGGTGATCTCATTTCCCGCACTTACAGTTTGACGCAATCACACTTAGCACCTGTAGGTACAACTTAGCAATTCATTCCAGCAGCCCAGACACTCTTCATAGACCCCTCGAAGTTGTAAATAACTATCTGTACCTTTCCAAGGAGAAATCTGACTCCCGTATACTTGAAAGCCCTTTGTGATTTTGAAATTTCAATTTATCTCTCAAGGGAATAAAAAAAACCAAACAAACAAAATACACACAAAAAGAAGACAGCACCTTTTCATATTTTGAATATTAATTATCAGAAAGACATTTGTTTAGACAATAGAAATTCCCTGGAAAGTGTTCTGATACAGACTATACAATGCAATGCATATTAAAAACAATTGATATCAGTAATGCTTTTGAGAAACGTAGGCCTAAATTTCAACCTCATTTAGGCAAATTAAAAGTGCTTCTTTATTTCTTATGCAAAGATTCTGTTTTCTGAACGTCTTTATTTCCACAAGCAGAATGGCTTTGCAGACCTCCCAGGCAAGGCCCTTCATGTCCTGTGTTCTGAAAACTGGCACTTTGGAGTTTAATTCTGATAATTTTGGCAAAGCAACAGGCTCTGCAAAGAGTGCCTCCCATCCCAAGTTAAGCCTCACGTCCCATCCACAAGGTGAGATCTGGTCCACTTTGGTTCTTGCCAAATACATATATTTGTTCTCTCAATTGTCCCCAGTGCCGTGTCAGCACACACCACTGCTTTGCTCTCACAGGCCCTTAAGCTGCTTAGAAACTCTGTGTTGGCCTGGAGCCCCACTCCTGAGGCACCCCAGTTTTATGAATGCAGAAGGTAACCCCTGTGTCCATATAGTACTTGTATTGAGTTTGCCTCTGCAAAGAATCTCTTCCAGTGTTTTAAGAGACTGAAAAAACCTTTTGGAAAAATAGTTGCCTCCTAAATTTACTTGACTTTTCACTTTTCTAAAACTTAACGGTGATTTCTAACTGTGGTTTCAGTCATTGTGAATTTCTCTGAGGGATTAAGCATTTAAATCACACTGACATGAAAATACCCAGTGATATGTCCACCGCATAACTGAAAACAAAAATTGAAATATTCTAAAAAATCAGCTAGTTTTGAGTATCAAGGTCACCTTCAAGAATATTGAAGGATTTGCAGTCATAGCCAAAGATAGCCAGGTGGCCAATTCAAACACATTACAAAACCTTTCTAAAAAGTAAAAAACTACTGTGATTTTACATCAGATTGTATTTCTGTGCAGTTGTGTCACTGTTTTCTTTCATATTACAAGCAGTCTCGGAAACAAGCTTACCAATCACCTACATCTCACACAAGTACAAGTGCTGACCTGACAGGAGCTGTGATGGACATTCTCTCCAAGGTCCCTGTGGAGTGGCAGCAGCCAGCATAGAGTATGTGTGGGGGGACCTGCAAAGTTACTGTGGGAAAGACAGACAGAAAAACCTCTCATGTGCCCCAGATAACATGGGCCACGACACCATCTAGCAATTTCTCTTAACTTTGGTGCATAGCAAGGAAGTTAAATAGGTATCAGACGTAGGGTGGTGTGAAGAAAAGGGGGCCAGACATGCTGGTGTGTCCTCCTCAGAGTCAATGAGCATGGGCCAGGCAAGCACTTATGTCTAACGTTGCCACGGAGATCACTACTTTTAATCATTTCCCTTCACTTCCGTACTCTCCTCACAGCATCTCATGATTGCTTTCCTTATTTTAGATGCATATGCTTTACCTTTAAGATAATAGACAGACAATGGGAGAAGGATAAACTCTTTGAGAGAGGAGGTGATTGAGGAACTCAGAAACTAGTGAACAAAATAGCAGAAAGTCTACCAAATCACTTATCTGTTTTAAATATCTGGTCTTCTGGAGCCAAGAGGTTTCAAAGTCAAATTACAATAACGAGCCTTTAAAATCTATGTTTGGGTAGATAAACAGATAGTGCTGAGCACTGCTGTTGCCTCAACCTTATAAGGGATGAGCAAATAGCTTTGAGGAGTTGGGCAGCCACTCACTCAGGTAAGAGAGCCAGTGGCTCTAATGAGCTATCAGTGTAAATGAAAAGTGGGAATGAGACTTAGTGCTGGGAAAGACCCTGGCATAGAAGAGTTACACAGTTTATGCCTTTATATTTTCAGAAAGAGCAGTGAAAACTGTAGTGTGTTCTGCCCTCCCATCCTGTAATGATTGATTTCTTCTTTCAAACATAGAACTAATGAGACTTACAGTATCTGAATTAATAAAGGCTATTTGCAGAAGAGGGAGAACATTTTTGGGCTGTAAGTCAAATAGAAATGAACACAGAGACATTTTGCTAACTAAACAGTGCAGCTAACCTCAAAGGAGTGGGGCGCTACACTTAAAAAAGGCATTGCAGAGGTTTTTTACACATTTAGAGACAATCTCAGGGGGACAACAATGACATGTGGCCAGGAGATTTACTCTCACAGCAGAACTACACAGCAGAATTGGTATCACAGTCTCTGGGGAACAGGTCCCTTTTGGTCAAAGTATTTTACAGATAGGTTGCCAGGAACTGAAATCCAGTGGAAACAGCAGTTGCCAAACTAGGACTCACCCTCTGGGAAAGAAGAGACACTGGCAGGGCTGCAAACTGAGAAGAGCAGCTGTAATCTTGAATGCTGGACGCTGAATGAGTTGGGGAGGAAAGGGGGAGAGAAGGGTCATGGACGGTAGAGCTCAAATGAGAGAAGGGCACAGGAAAAATAGTTTGGGAAATGCTGCAGCAGAAGCCTTTTTTTTTTTTCCAAATCCCTTCTTTTCCTTTGTTGCTTCCTTGAACAAAAGCAGCCTGTGCAAAGACAAAGGCTTAAAACTATAAGGCCTGACACATATTTCCTCATCTCAGTATCAAATATCTCCTGCATTATTTACAATTCTTATACCATAAATAGAAATGCTTGAATGCAGAGCTCATTTCCTGGTTTCTCAGAAAATGACATCCTCTTCCTTCTTGCCAGTTTCCCACATCATCTCGTGCTTAACGCTGGTGGGCTGCCTTTCCCCACCATTGTAGTGGTTGTTCTCTTTTCCAGCAGCCACAGCTTCACATTTGGTAACCTTTGCCCTTCCATTTGATCAGAGGCAAAATGCCACCTTTAGAAAACTAATGTACCAGACAAAATGGAAATATGAAGCTGGGTGACCCAACATGCTCTTATCTTACTCTGTTTTACCACTGAGGTTTATTTTCTAGAATTCACCTGTCAGTTTTAAATTCATGACAGATTTTCTAAGGGAGCTGGAGCATCTGAAGATGCAGAATCTCTTTATGAGCAGAGCCCCTTTTAAAACTGAACCTCTATTAACAAGGTAAATTTGAGGCATAACAACTATTTAGTGAAAAAGAGCAGTATTTTACTTGCAGGCTTCTTTGAAGTCTTCTTGTCATTACTAGAAATTTCATTGAATTATTTTCCATACCTCAAATCAACTTTCTGCTTGCACAAGAGAGCTGCACCTTCTTTTTGATCCCACAAGTGAATCCATGTGGAAAAGATCGAGAGTGACGTCACAAGTTCAGCATTATGATTTAAATTTGGGATCAAGCAGAAGGATGGGAAAAAATTGCACGCATCCATGATTGCTGTGTTTGGGTCATTCAGATGCAGGCTTTAAAAATAAAGTCTTTTCTCAGTGAATATGAAAAGTATCATGGGATTTTTGAATAGGAGCTATTACTTGCCCTCATATATATATATCCATCCAAAACTTTGGCGTCTTCCTCAGTCTTTCATTGTTTATGTGACTTTGATTGTTGTTGTCAGTGTCAGGTAATAGTGTTTTGATGATGCTGTATGTAAATAAGTTTTAGACCTTTCAAAAGGAGAAGCGGATGTTTCTGTAAGCTCCAGGCCCCTTCTGTCCTCTCAAGTGGAGTACCCAGAGATCGAAAACCACAAAAGCACTGAGTTAAAACACTCACCCCTAATTATTACTAATTACTGTAAAATTCAGGTAAGTGTCTGGAAGGTGACCTTTTTAAAACAAACATTTATACACAGAAAAAGTTGAACAAGTAAATCAAAACTTGAATAAAACAGCTTGAAGGGAGAAACTTAAGGAAGTCTATCTGCTTAGTTCATTACAACATAAGACTAAGAGGGGACTGGCCAATTTTGAATCCGGAGGCTACCAGCAAGATAGCTCCTCAGTACTCCAGCAGAACTGGGAGTAGGGCCAGAGGCTGGCACTGGAGGTGAAATGGCAACATACTACATACGTATTTTCTGAGCTGAAGGAATGTTCCATTGGAACTCAATACCACAGGCATACCATCTCTACGTCTTGAAGAATATGAATGGCTCCTTTTGGAAGGCTTGAATTAGTCAGTTGATTCTGCTTTATTCTGTGAGTTTTTTACTGCATTCACAGAATCACAGATTCATTTATGTTGGAAAAGACTTCTAAGACCATTGAATTCAGATCATGGAAAAATGTAATACATGGGATTGTTGGTTCACTTTGAAATGAATTAACCTAGAAATGCCTTGGGAATTTATTTTATTTTTATTTTATTATTTTATTTTATTTTATTTTATTCTCTTTTTTATTTTTAAGCCAGAGTTCACTGGAACTTAAGAAGGAGTTTTTTCCTAGAAGTGTTTTATGGCAATGTGAGCAGTGAGGGCTGAGGACACGAGAACATCCAGAAGCATTATAGCAGGCACAGTGACAGGGGACCTAGGCAGATGATGAAATTCTTTTAACTTTCACGCAAGATAATAGACACATGTTTTCTTAAATAGAGGTTGATATCTTTTGCTGCCAATGGGCAGTGTTAATCTCTAGCCTCTAATTCAAAGCCTATACTGAAAGTATATAAATACATGAATACCTACATTCCATGTGCAGTCTCTGAGTTGCAGTATTCATTACATCTCCCTTGTACCACACACACCCCACCAGCAGATGAATGAATGAGACAAAAAGTTTCAACCTCAAGTCTCACTTCAGTGTTTAAGCTTTTCCTTGCCCCTCCAGTGATATTCATGTCAATGTCTTAATAAGGCAAGGACATCCATTTCAATGCCTGAAAACACTTGCTCAAACTCAGGAAATGGTGCATGAAGTGTGATAGGACTCCTCTGTTTTCTCAAAGGGAACAAGTGTAGTAGTTCTATATTGTGCAGCATGAGCTTCAGTCCACAGTTAACTTTAACCCAAGTATAACCATGATTTAGTTCGTGCAAGCACACAAGCAAACAAACATTAGCCAAAAAAACCAAACTAATTATCACAAACTAATTATGTGGCCTTGGAAGTACCTGTTGCACTAATTCACAGTTGATTCTGTTGCTACCATGGCAAAGCTTCTTCAGAGTTTCCTGCTGCAGAGCACAAGATGTTGCCAATTCCAAAGGTAATTTACAGTTTAAGATACTGGTTAATCCATTTTACTGCAAGTGTTTACTGCCTTCCCCAAGTAGTCTTTTAGCTTGAGCTAAGAATCTAAACTAAGATGGGGTCTTTATGAAAGCAGTGCTCTCAAATGAAATCATTTGGGAAGAGTTATACAATAAGCAGAAGTTTATATAGTAAAGATGTGCTATATATAGGAAAAATAATGTTAACATTAGCGTGTCTCACATTCTACTAAATATAAAAGATTGCATGCAAATTTATTTTCAGAAAATTTTCATTATTTACTGAAGGAAGATGAGGTTAATAATGACTATTATGTTTGGATGATTATACCTATCACCTGTTTTATTTATCTGATAATTGAATTTATTATCTTTTGAAATTGCTGTCCATGGTGTAAAATGGCAAAGAGTCCTTGCTTACTGTGGAGGCAGATATCTGTCCTCATATTGTAAGTAGGCCTTTCATATTATTGTGTTAAATAAAATTTACTGAGTGAAACATGCTTGAAACCTGGAGCTACTGTCTAAGCAAACACTTCCAGGGGAGTCTCTGTACGAGTTACTGCCGTGAAGGAGAGATGAAATTCCCTCCTCCGCCCAGAAATTTCCAGGGCTGAGGCAGAGAACTGGCAGCACAGGCAGCTGCCTTGGGCAGCAGCCACTGGGCAGAAACTACAGGGGTCACATGCTCCGTGTGCCCAGCTCACAGTCCCATGTAGGAGCAAAAGGTCACTTTCATCATGAGCTTGGGCTAATATGTTAAATCATTTTCATCATGTGCGTGGTATAATATGATGGATTAGGACTAATTCCCCATTCATTATTCCAATAACCTTAGATTCAAATAGCAAATGTGGAAGAGGCTATATATAGCCTTTAGCTGACATAGAGAGTAGGTAGCCACCGACAGATCGCAGCGTAGCATCTCAGCAGACTGGACCTAAATCCTCCCTGCCGAAAGCATTAGAAATTCTACCTAATATCTAGCTTCCCTGCAAGGCATTCATGACAGTGGAGCACAGCTGGGGAGAACATATTGCCCCTTTATAGGCATCTCTTGGTACCCCCAGTTAGAGGAATGACAACCTGTGAGTCTTCAGGGCCAAAAGCTGGATGTAGGATGAAGTACCTTGTTCTGTGCTAAGCAAATGGAAACACTTACCTTGCTGGAGTTGCAGGAACCTTTCAGTGAGCATTTCCGTACTGCGTCAGCCCAACACAGTCTATACTATGTGGAGTTGCTCCTGCACAATGACCAGTTTTCTGGAGCTCTAAGTCCAGGGCCATCTCTGCACTGCTTATAAATCACCACAATGGCACCTGGGTTTCCTTACTTGCCTCCAGTTTTCTTCCACATCTGCCATGGCTTTCTTAAGCTTACCGGACCATATGTCTTTGATGGACCCACTCAGTTGTAAATCCCATCAGTCCCTGGGCTGTAGCCCTGAACCCAACTGCTGTAGACATTTAATTTGAGCCATATACTTTCTGGGATACCAATTCCATACGTCTTTAAAGGAATCCAGTGAAAAAGAACTCTCTGAACTTAGACACTAACTTCAATAAGATTTTTGCCTGTGTATGCACAACAGAACAGAGCTATTAACTGCTGATAAAGGACTAGCTCTTTGAAATATGTTGTGTACTTTGATGAGGATTTTTTTAAGGAGGAAGTTAAAAGAATTTAAAAGAATATTTAGATTCAGTGATCAAGTGTTCCAAACACTTAGTAGTTCTCAAATTAAGGTGCAATTTAATAAGGCATGGCTGACATACAAGTTTAAGACTGTTTATAAGAGTATCACCATTCTGGTTGAAGTTAGTGGCCTGAGATTTCATGTGGTTTCAACTGTTTTGGCAACATCTATCTGGTTTTATGCACATATTTAAAAAAAAAAAAAAAAGAATATTGAAAAACTGACAAGACCTTGATGTTCCCCAGCAAAAGCCTATAGTTGATCTGGATTCCCAGCTTCTTGAATGAAATGCAGTAGGCCATCATGCCCTTTGCAGCTACTCAAGGATGGAGAAGAGAAATATACTTCAATAGGTATTTATTTCCTAGTCAGGCGTGGAACGTTCATAGCTATTGCACTTTTAAAATAACTTTTCTATTTCTAAGCTATACCAGTGTCCTTTGACCTCTGTCAATCTCATTCATCTACCTGCCTGTTTTACATGTTTATTCCTCCCGCTTTCAAAATCTGCAGCTTTCTGTTTTAGTTAGATTGTTTCTTCCTCCTTCTGTTTTGTGGCAGAAAATGTGTTAAATTAATGTACAATGTTTTTCAAGTCTAGTAAATATTAAACAACGTTGGGGAAATCTGTACCTCCCTTGCACCCCTGGGAAGGTACATGTTCCACACAGCCAATGTATCAGAGCTGTATGTGGATGGAACATATTCAGTGTACTGCAATTTTTGCAACTCTGCAATTTTCAAATATATATACTTCAGCCAGTTGTAGACAGATTTTCAAAAGGATGTCAAGGAATAATACATTTTTATTCTCTCTTGCCAAGTTTTTAGCCTCTTAGTGGGAATACTGTTTTGTATAGGTAATTAAACATCGAAGCCAAAGACTGGTTTTTCAGACCCAATGGTTGTCACATTTCTCTAGTCTATTGCTCATATCACTGTTTCAAGCTCAACAGCATAGCAATTTTTAAGCTAGTATTCTAGATTTCAGGTAAATGATGTAACCAGCAGGTTTTCCTCACATTTCCATGAAAACAATTACAGGAGATCATTTGTTTGTTGTAATGTCAACCAAGGAAATTTTCATTTCTTGGCCACATGTAGCCTTGAAAAGTGTGCCTTCTATAAATACAACCAGTACAGGATAATATTAGTACGAAAAAGGTTGAAGTAACTCTTGTCATCTTACCAGAAGAAGCAAATAGTCTTTACTCCTTAAATGTCTGAACACCTAAATTAAAATCCTTGTTTTTCAAATACTTGTATATCTGGATCTTTAATTGGCTCCTGCTGAGCTTTTATTTCCTCCTCTTTTTCACTGCTGCATACACACCAACCTTTACGTTCATTATAGGAAATTGGTATGCCATATCATAAGACAATAAGACTGTGGCCTTCTATGTTTGTTCCATGATAAACAGGAAGTTTTTAATCAAGATTTTTGTAATTCAAAGGAAATTCTCAACTAAAACCACAATCTCCTCATGCCCTGCTGATGATATATAAAATAACAGAGGGTAACCAACCTTTGTTCTCTTTCAGACACATACAGATGCCATCTGTGATGCTCTGCTGGTTACTACTGTGTAAAAGGCAAATAAAGAGCACTGGTCACCCAAGAAGTGCCTGCACTATGTGTGGTGATGCCATCCCTGTGCACTTTGGGGACAGGTTGACTCAACTCTTACAACTTGTGTCTGTCAGATGATGTCAAGCACGGAAACAAGCAGGCTTTTGCAAAGGGAACCTTCTAGTTTCACTTAACTTATTTGAAGTGAATCTTTCTAAATGCTGCAGGAAGAAGGAGGTAAAAGGGGAGGGAGAAAATGAATGCTGCACCTCCTGTGCAGCCATTTGCCATTTGTTTCATAAAAAGATGTTAAAGCACAAGTCACTTGTTCTTACAATTTTTGTACCACACATTCTTTCTGGAAAACACTGCAAGACCTAGAAGCTTTTGAGAATAATACAGCATAATCTGGAGAAAAGTTGGTGTGTTTATGCTGTGTTTTGCAACTGACCACTAATTCCCTAAATTAGTTTCTAGTTACTCTCTCTTTGCATAAGTATGTAATGGGCTGCTGAGTCAAATATTTTACTGACTTCAATTTGTGATAAGTATGCTAGTCAAATGTTGTGGTGATGTGCATTAAATGAGTTGCAAAGCAATGACTGGGTTATGCCGTCTCCCCAACGGACTGCTAATAAAAAAATTTATACCTTACAAACCATCATAACTGTATATGCCACATGAAATAAGGCATTAAAATGTTTTAGAGAGCTTTAAAAGTTTTATTGGTGCTTTTTTTGGTATGGCTCCACCTATGAAGCTGGACTTCCTTAATTAGTAAGGACCTAGGCTCAGGGGGAAAAGAATGTCTGGGAAATACTGGACCTTTTAAATTTTAAGTACTCCAGCTATAGTAAGTTTTGCTGCCATATAGTTAATGAAGTATTATTAGACCAACTGGCCATCCACATGCAGAGCATTCATACAGATTAGTAAGTGCATTCATCTGGGGTTTCTCATTTCATTTCAAAGTGAATTAAGTTCTTGGTCTGGAGGAATTATTTTATTCTTCCCAGGATCTCACTGCTCATTAAAAGATCACTGCATTCAGAAGAGTCATTATCTCTTCTATATATCCTATCAGTGTCCACTCAAAAGTGCTCCTAGCTGCAAATGGATGGGTCAGCAACACTCATCAGAAAACATTTCTCACAGAAAGAAGCAGCTGGACATTCCAACTATTTTAAAACTTACAGAAGAGCGCATGAATCCCATGTCCCAGAAAAATCAGGCAGTCATATTTTTTGCAAATGCTGACTTCCCCTCCTCTGGTAGTTTGTCAGATGGACATGTGCTTGAACAGAGCACTGGGGCCCTACTCACTTCCAAATGAGACCTGGAGCCATAGATATCTGTGATGATCTGTAGATTAATCCCTTCTTGCAGGTGAAATTTTCTGCCTTGGCAAGTACCCACTGGCAATGTATAGATTTCTTAAGGTGTACCAGGGGCTTAATTATGCTTACCTTAATGCACAGCATTTATGACTCTGAAGACCTCCATAAAACAGTTTTTGCTTTACAGATCCTTAAGTTGAGGAAGGAGCAGGCAAACAGTGGTGCCAGCCCCTGCTGACTAGGGTGAGGCTGCTGAACAACAGGGAAATCATAGGTAGTACCACCTCCCATCACAACCCTCATCCTAGTGGAGCACTGTTGTAGAAGCTCCTCTTGTCTCTGACTCCATAGCGTCATCTCAACTGTGTTTTTTTCAGGTATTGATGATTCAACTTATGTTATGGTCCCATAAATGGTGTTTTACCACTATGCATTTAAATAGATGAATGTTGTTCTTCTGTTTGCTGAATCAGCTAGCTACCATGGTCTCAGTAACAGCTACTCAGTCTTCTCTTTCCTTCTGCCTTCAGGTTATTTTCTTTGGCTAAACCAGCAAGACAAAATCAGGGGGATGGAAAATGGCAAAGGGCACTCCTAATACTCTCCTATACCTTTAAATTGTTCTTAATGTCTACTGAAGAAAGCAACAGACAACTTCTCATGTTGCCTCTGCACCTGCTCCTCATCCACTTATAGGACTGAAAAGTAAGAGTTGAAGTATTACATGTTTCCCAACATCGTGCCATGTAAAAGCCATTCAGGTAAATGTTGATAATGTTCCCTTGCTTAGGATGCAACTGCAGTGCAAACTACATCAAGTAAAAGCTACTGAAACAGTGGGAGCAGGACTTTTTAACAGGCCCATCAGGGGCTACATCTGCACTACAGCTGGAGGCTTGGCTGCAGAATACCAAATAAGTTTAAAGTTGCTAGTAAGAGGGGGGATGGTACTCACTGCAGCAATGAGACACCAGAGCTTTGCCTATTTGATTGTTGCAAGAAGTACTTCACTGTTATCAATACTTAAGATGGACTATAAAATACGTACATTCCTCTGATTGCAACGTGGTCAGTAAATGAATATAAGGACCTGAGAGTGGTTTAGCACTAATCTACTGCTCTGTGAATATCTCTGTAGGAAAAGAGAACCCAGCAAATTTTCTGTGGATATTATGATGGAAGCTAGTCAGATTTTCAGACCCACTAGATCTAAGGTTAAGGGTGTTTAGCCTAATTTACTTGACACTGTCAATTTAACCCTTAAGGTGTCACAACATTTTACCTCTGCATGTAAGTCTTCTTAATAGCTAAAAATCAGGCCTGACAAGAACTACCACACAATTAAATTGTGCATCACTGATGGTGTAAGAGCAGAAATAAAGCATTTTTGGTAGCGACTGAAATACCAGCATGTATTTTTCAGATATGTTGACTAGACAATAAGGATGTCAATCCTCCCATTCATGCCTTTGCACTTATTTAATACACGTTAGTGAAACATAAATATGATTTGAAACATCTGCATCACACTTGTGGAGTGTCAGCTGGACGCTGACACTTTTCTGTATGCAAGTTTTCCCTTGAAGCCTCTTCCAGGGACCATAAGAGTCAGAGGTGAAAAGGAGAATATCATGGCTTCAAAAAGACTTAGGAGTGGCTTCCTTAGTCCATAACATAGCAAGAAGCAACACATCATACTGTTCTTTAAAAAGAGAAATATCCCTCACTCAAATAAACACCCATATCCTGTTTGCAAAATGAGCCAAAATTTTCTCTGTCCCTGATCCAAATTACTCATCTTTTTTGGGGAAAAAAAGAAAAGAAAAAGAAAAAGAAAAGGGCGGGGGGGAAAGGGAAAAAAGTTATAATTAAAGTGTTCCCAAAACAGTCGCAGCTGGGAACATGAAACTCTTTTCAGGCCACTAAAGCTGGGCAGAGCATTGCAAGGTGGTACTTCTCTGCCTCCAGCACACATTCCTGCTGTAGTTTCAAATTATAAGCTGGCATCACCTCTTGCTTATTGTCCTCTGTTCTGCTCCTTCTGCTGTCTTGCCTTCTGTCTCTTTCCATCTTCATCTCTCACCTTCCTCCCACACTTGCCTTGTAGCAGAGTCCCTTAGCTGAGAGATTTAACTCACCAAAACCAGAAGAGAATTGCCCATGTTTTTGTGTTTCTTGTCAGTCTGGGGAGCTGAACTGGCTCATGGGGGATGGTGCCAAAATAAAGTGGTGAGAGACCATGGCAGAAAGTCATTGAGGAAGGAGAGTTGTAAAGGGGAAGCAGAATTTTCCATCTTGGTAGTGGTATGAAATTTTGTGCTTAACTCCATGTCTCCAGGTCTGTCTCCATCAGATGCAGCAGCTATGATGGAATCATGTCGTCACTGGATTTTATACACCTTATGCTCCAGTTCTTTAATCATGACAAAGTCTCCGTTTCAACAAGGAGCTGCTAACTAAACCTACTGTCTGAGCGTCCAGAAGCAACAACATTTCTTTTTTCCAGTGTTCCATCTGTAGTTATTAGATATCTCACAATGGCTCCATGGATTAAAAATAGTATCTAGACAAAACTTCATAGATTTTTAAGTGGATGCCTGACAGCAATTATGTCAACCTTTGTTTCTAAGTTTCCTCAACATGCCAAGCCTTTCTAGCTGCTTTTCTGTTAGCTGCCAGAACAACAGGCAGCTAAGAGAACCCTAGGCACGATAAGGCATGTGATGAACTTACCATCACCTCCCATTTTTAACTCTAGAAATTCAAAATTGCCCCCATTTTGAAAATCGTTTAGAAAGTCAGTGCACAGTGAACTTAAGTGACTAACCACGTCTGTGTTAAAGCAGAAAATCTAAGCCTGTGTCAGCTAAAATCCTAATTATATAATTAACTGCACAAATACAGATGGTAAAACTGTAGATACCAGATTACATGGCATGTATTAACAAATTTTAAACCTAAACCCTAAGTCATAGTTACCCCTGCTCTTGCAAATTATACAGCAAGAATTATTATCCTTTCTGGTATCTTCCTTGAAAACTATGAGGTACTTTGGGGAAAAAACTTTAGTGAACTAAATGAAATAATTTTATCCCACCTAAAATGCACCACATAGTGCCATAGATACTTACAGATACTTGTGAGAAAATAAAAAATGGAGAAAAATTAATTTCAAAATCTTTTCTAATGGGGTTTATTAGAGAAGTGTAAAAAGACTTCCATTTAACAAGTCTCAGTTGTAAAAATATGATGAGTTAAAGTTTGATAATCAGCTGCAAAGTGACTTCAATACTTTTGGGGTAACCATAGCAGTCCATAAATAGAATGCATAAATGTTTAGGGACTCCAGTATTTCCAAGTATCCTCTGATCCGGTCTAAAGGACCCATTTCATGCAAGATTGCCTTTCCAATGTTAGACAAACTTATTGTCTTTCTGCAGCTCAGAGTTCTGGTTTTCAAGGCCTTTGGATATTTGGAGTTCCTGTTGACATCTCCGGCTCTTCAGCAAGCACTGCCTGTCACCACATCTTACTCTCATTGTGGAGCTGTCAGAATGGCTCTGACCCTCTGTCAAGTTACGCAGAGGAACCACAGGCTAAGTGGGTAGCACTGACAGATATGCATTGATGTTGATTTCACTGGCAGAGTTAAGAACTATTTTTGGCTTTTCATTTTTAATATCCACAAATCAGCAAGAAGTGAACTGGAAAGTGAATAGCCTTCTCCAGTAACATTAAGAGTTTATACTCTCTAAAATGTTGTGGTTTTTTTGTTTGTTTTATTTTTTTTTTTAATGTGAATACATAAGATTGGATGACTTAGCTCATAATACCCCATATGTGAGCTCAAAGTTGAGACCATCAGTAAAAACATTGTTCATTAAAAGTGTCTAAGTGCTTTCTTGCATTTTTAGCATCTGTCCTGCAATAAAGTACCTTACCTTGAAGTAATCTCCCTTTTACTCATGGGAACTACCACATTGGCTGAGAGGATGGAGTCACTCGGTGGGAGTGAAAGTGGTACCAAAGCCTATGGCCAGCAAAGCACATTAGTATATTTGCATATTTAAACAGAGAAAGGAATGGAAAGCATTCCCCCACTCCCCCTTTTCAGTCGCTGTCATTTTGAGCATGGCTAGAGGTAGGATGAGGTTAAAAGTTCAGGAAAGAGAGAGAACACAGAACATCCTTTGCACCTACTGAAACTATGACAAGGGGCTTCAAACCCTTCCCACATATTGCCACATACAGTACTCACCACAAGTAGTCCCCTAAACTGTCTGGCTGTGGTTACAGTTCATTTCTCAGCCAGGAATGAGGTAGGACAGCGCTGTGCCCAGGCAGGCTACTGTGCTTCCAGCACACTTTGCTGGATGGATGAGACCTGGCATTCCCAATTAGGGCAGTTGCACAAAGCCAGGCCATGGCATTGCCATGCAGCCCAGTTCCATGGCACAAGCTCCTACGGGCATCCCTGCTCCACTGGCACAGCAACTTCAGGGTAAGAACTGTGCTCGCTGCCTCTGTTTGGGTGTAATAAGCAGGAGAAAATTTATACTTCTTTTTTGTGTACACTCTCCTCCTCCTTACAGGGAACTGCACACCAGGATTTCCGTACATCACATGGAAGGGATGTGGAAGCACGACTGGTTTCTTCCTGGCTTGTGAGGAGCTGCCATCAGAAAGCAACACTTCAAAATGGAAGGAGCAAGTAACACCCTATTAGCCACAACAAGCGTACTGCCCCAGCAAGGCAAGGACATGCTGCCTGTAGAGCCAGCAGGTATTTGAGATGGTTTGTAGTAGAAAAGTGATCCACTTGTACTTTTCTTGTGGTAGACTTATCCTTTATTCTGATACAGCCAGAGTAGATTTAATAATGCTTATCAAAAGTAACAAGTGATTCATACAGCAACTTTTTTTGTGAGACTGAATGAAACTGAAACACAGGGTTAGACAATTTTTTTTCACCATGTTTGCTAGCTTTGAGGTTCTGAGGTTAGAAATAAAAGAATCAGCATACATTGGCAGCAAGGGACACCAGAGCAGAGATTCTGTGTATTCCTGAGCTTCTACATTCCCACTTCCAGCAGCACAAACTATAACCCCTGAGATGTCTGCCTTTTATTTCTGCTTAATCTGTATGTGAGGGAATAATTTTTTATTCCAGTTACTGTTGAGGATTTGCACAGTATCTTAATTCACTGCATGAATCTACTAGTATGCAGCTACTGCCACTCAAAGCCTTCTTGCAGCTCTCAAGGAAACTGCTCTGGCCTCATGAGCATCACCAGTTTTGTGGGTCACTGTGAGAAGCATCATATTCTAGAGAATTCTATTAAAAATAATTTGATTTCATTTACAGGTGCAATTACATTCTGCATTACAATCTGCAACCTCCTAGATTCTAGAGGGCACTTTATGTGTTAACTCTGTTCCATGATCTCCGTACCACAGTAGGGTAATCAATAGGGTTTAATCAATACTATTGAGGGTTTTGTTCATTGATAAGAGATCTGCTGTACTAAAATAACAAAAGCAAGCTTCTAACAGGTGCTGTGACAATTGTTCCTGCTAGCAGAGATCTAATTCATGAGATAATCTATCATCATCTGGCATTTCATCTTAACGGATTTTTAATGCTATATTGATCTCAGCTTTGATAATTAGCCTCTTCAAATAGTTCACTTCCTCCTTCACAGAGAAAGGGGAAAACAGATATTGTTCCTTTTAGCCCCTTTAACTAACTGATATATGCTACCATGGAATTCAATTATGGGTCACTTTAAAAAAGAACAAACCAAACCAGACTAAAACAAAAAACAACCCAGAATCTACATTTCTGGAGTCTGAACAAAATATAGTCAACTTGCATTTGATCTTGAAATCCTTATGTAAGCCAAAATTTTTTACTTGAGAAAATAATAACTAAAGAAATTGAATGGCTATAATTTGCCTGTCTTTATAAAGCAATGATTTGATTACTTCACACAAAGGGTGTCACTCCTCATAATATCTCATCTGCAAAAAAAAAAAAAAAAAAAAAAAAAAAAAATGTCAGTAACAAAAAAAAAAAAAAAAAAAAAAAAAAAAAAAAAAAAAAAAAGAAACAAACTGAAAAAAAAGAGATGCTTGCAGGCTTTTGTGGCTATCTTTCTGAACGGTTGTATTCTAACCTATATAAATCAGCAGCCACAGGTGCAGGAGCTAAGATAACAAAGATGTATGGTGCTCTGTGATTCTCATCATCCCTGTGCATCTGAAAACAGAACTGAGAACTGTAAGGTTACTGCGAATGTGGAAAATGGCAGGCAGTCAGGTCTCTCACCAGACTTAGCAAAACTGTAAGAATAAACAAAAATAAAAGTAAAAGCATGTAACCAGTACTTTGCACATGCATGGGGGAGAGGGGAGGATTTTAGGTCATCTAACAGCTAATGTAAACTATAGGGTGGATTCCTTCCAGAACTAAGTTTGTGATTGTATTAATCACACAAACTAGAGCTAATGCTATACATTACACTTCCAGGATTTCAATAGCGGGTTAGAGCTACAAAAGAGGGAAACAGTCCCCAATATTGGGCACATCATTAACAGAAATGAAAAGGAAAATAATTGCTGAAACAGCTAGTTGGCTGAATACTGAGGAAATAGCGAGAGAGCAATTATCAGTTTAGAATCGATGTGACCATTACCCTCTTCTCTTTTTGAGCACATCTTTTGCACCTGGCACTTCAGGCAAACAGCAGCTGAAAGAGAACTCTGTAACATGTCCATAATAGACTGCTCCCCTGCCTTCAGGAGCAAGTGGCCATTTCAATGGCTGCAGATGTCTAGCTAAGAATGGACACTGCTAGGTACCATTCTTTCCAGTAATGCTGGAGTCCTTGCAGTCAACAGCTTGAGCTCTTTAATTCATGATACCATCTTTATGCTTAGAAGTCGCAAGGAAATACTGATAGCTACTGCTTCAGATGTTCTCAGCAGACTGCGTAAATGATGTGATGGTTTAGATCACATGCCTGTCCTATATTTACTTACAGTAAAGGTCTTCATTGTATAAGGCCTTCACTGTATTTTCCTGATGCTCTCTGCCTAAATCAATATGCATGTCAGCTGTGTAGCTTGCTGAATTCTGAACACAGAAAAAAACTCCAACTATGTTATAACTGGTTCTCATTAAACTGCTAAATGGAATACTAAAAGGTAGCTTAAAATCAGGTGTGTTTAATAAAGCTATATTTGAATTGGCACATGCATGGGTCCCATGTGTTTTTCAGTTTGCTAGTGTTGCAAGTTTATCATGTGCATTACCTATGCTTAAATGTTACTTCACTCCAATAAAAACAGGCATCATTCACAATTTCTCTCAAACATTGCAAAGTCCATGACCCAATTCTTTAGCCAGCCGTTTGAGGCAGCCTAACACACCCATTGAATTTGCTGGGTCTTGGAAATGCTTTATGCCTTTAGATTAGATATGGGGTTGCAGGATTAAATAAAATCCAAGCAGGGGCATGAAGTGGGGATTTTCTGTAGAAGATCCATGTTTAGTTTGAACAGAATTGTACAGAGCACTCACTCACCACAGTTCACTTTCCTTATTAAACCTGCAGAAGTCACAGAAAATAAATCACAGGGAGGAGATTCATCAGTGCAATTATACAAAAATTCCACATTGAATTCTCAGATCTGTAGCAAGAAAGAGTGTTTTTCTGTTTTGTCACCAAAAATTCTTTGGGGGCAGAGAGCACAGAGACCTTTGTGGTAAGCAGACCTCTGAGTCTCCTGAGGGCTCCTTGCCCAGTCCTGGAGGGGGCTGGAACCCATCTGGGTCTGGTCTCTTCTGATTCTGTGAATCTTCTGTTATGACTCAGGCATGGGCAAGTCCTGACTCCAACACAGATCCCAAAACAGACTGGTATCCCAGCAAGACTGTGTAATACACATTCATAACCAGACTGCCTTGGCCCTAAGGATTTGGTGTCCTTGCAAGTCTGGAGACATCACATTCCTCAGATATGACAGATCTGTTGACATAAGAATAGTAGTTTTATAGATTTGCCTCACACTGCACATTCAAGAGTCAGAGAAACCACTCCTCTGATCTGGGACTTCACCATACCTGCATAGTACTTTGGTTGCTTACATGGAAACACAACAGTAGGAAACTATTTTATGCAATTTAGCAGGGAGAAGGAGAGCAAAGAAGCCAGCATTGTGTGATCATCCAGCATTTTGGACCACCATTAGGTTGTGCGTAGAATAAAATTTAGCCACCTCTGCTTTACAGAAACACCAACATGCAACACGTTTCCTTTTTCAGGTTATGAAACTGAAATAATTTATTAGAAAAAAGAATATGATTTTTAATCAATAATCATGCCTATGGTAAGATAAATTTATGCTTGCAAAGGCTTCAACAGATGTTTTTCATTGCAATGGCTAAGATCCAGAATCTTTTTACATTCTTATTTTCTTTCCTCAAACTGAAATAAGACCAGAGGTCACTCCAAATTCTTTTATTTGTGTGTGTTTTTGTGTGTGAAGAATGTGGACATACGTAAAAATAAAAAAAAAATTCCTCTAAATAGGAAAATAAATCAGAAATACCACAAACCAGGATAATCTCAGATTTTCTGAGTGATGCAGACATTTGGAAATAAAAGCCAGCTGAAACAGTAATTTAGAAAACATCGCAACTTCTTTTGAAGTGAAATTTCTCAGTGACGAAAGCAATTTCTTTGGCTCAAGGAAGGTACAGTGGCACCACAATGCTTATGCAACTTTCCCAAATACTTCAGAAACCTGTACTAACTCATCCAAACCAAAAAGGAAAAAATAGAACAAGATATTTGATTCACTAACTAGCCACTAAATGTCAAATGGTTACAGAACGCTCCACCTGCCAAGGCTGAAATCTAGGACAAAGATCCCAGGGGGGCCAAATCCTGTAATCCTTACTCAGACCAAAGGCCTATTAACTCTAACACTTTCCTAAAAAAGTGAGAAAATACATGTATTATACAATCAGACTAGAGTTGAATGTTTTTTATGAAAACAACATGTTTGTAGAAGGTGCCAGGCTGCTAGTCCCAGAAAATAGAAGGCAACTATAGCTCATGCAGAAGTAGGACTTCCTTGTTCATCAACCTGCTGTGACCTGAGGCCAAGACAAAGAGTTCAGTCTCCCTGCCTGCTTAAATCCTTGGCTCAGGAGCTTTCATAGTCAGCAAGGGTGCTAATTAGAGTCAACTGTGGTGTTGACACACATGTACTGGGAACCAGGAGGAGACCAACTTCATTTTTACAACAGCAATGCACAGAAAGAGGTTTTGGTCAGTTTGATTTAATGACTTGATTAGAATTTGAGCTGATAATTTACAAGGGATAGGTGTTGTATCCACTGCCAGTCCTCTAAGCCGCTCAGCTTTGTGCAGGATCAAATTTATATAACAATCCAGACTCAGCAGTGTCATAAATAAGGGTATAAATTTCATGCCAAGTGTAAACGAGTAATAAAGTAGTTACAAAGCAGTATGTCTCTCCACTGATTTGGCATTCCATGTGTGTGCAGCAGCAATTTGGTATGCTATGGGGACAAAATTCAGTCCTGGCATAAATCAATGGGACTCACATCTATTGAACACCAGAACTGAAATAGGACTCAAAGGTATTTTAGACAGCATAGGAATTAGTGATGGGTGGGATATGTGAAGGGTATATGGATGTGGAACAGTACAGAAGTGGAAAAGAGCAGGAAAGAAAGCGAGGAGAGAGGATGGTGGAAGATGAATAGGACCTTCTCTGTTCTTTTTACTGTTCCTTTCTCCAGCTGGAACTTGAATATACTTTTTTCCCTGCATCCAAACTGTGCGATAAATTGGGGAACAGCTTGGGAACACTTTAAGGCCTTTTAATGATCTGTCACACCTGACAAGTAACAATCATTCAGGTCAGTTCTGAACGAGATCCAGAGACTTCTGCAGAATTTCCATCTGCTGGCCGCAAACTGCTACAGGGGAATTTGGTTGCCAAGTATTCTTGAATCCATAGTGTTATAGTCGAGATGAACTGAGCCCAACATATACAGTTTTCCAGACTTAGTTTCCCATAGCAAACAGATCCCAAGTGATAAAACTGCAGTGCCACAAACATCCAGACACATGGGATGAAGGATACTGCAAACCGGGGTGAAAACAGTGAACCACTGACATGTAAGACTGGTAGCTGAAAGCAGGCATGGTTTTACTAGGTGGCTAAGACAGTTCAGTTGGAACTCATTTTGTCAGGCACACTTGCATCACAAAAAGTGAAGGAGACCGTCATATCTCTGCTGCTCCCTGACATAAACTGAAGCATTCCTTGCAGTGTTTACTATTGCGCTGTGCAAGCCTAGAGGAGACCAGGAAACAATGGTGTATGGTATTGCCTAACAGGTTCCAGATTATCCAAATAGTTTGTAAGTGGGCATGAGGGAGCAATGCAGAAGTACTGCAAATTGTCACCATACATTTCAGACATTTATAAGCTCTCAGGTGTTGATCACAGTGGTTTATTTATATACTGTGTGCACAGTGCTAAGGTCCTTGGCACCAGCAGGTAACAGAAAGCAGCTTTTTTGTTACCTTTTTTTTTTTCTTTTTTAGAGGTTTTTTTTTTTTTTTAGGTTTTTTTTTTAGACTGAGTACTTGCTACCAGTTTTAGACAGCAGATTTTCCTATTTTAGTAAAATCTTATACTGATGTCACTTTTGAACAAACTTCCACTACGCAAACCTCTACAGACAATACAGGCATGGCATTTGTCTCATCCCTATGTATAAATGCACTTGGATTATCAAAATACTCTTTGATACATTTTCTGGGGCTTTCCAGAGCAGGAAGCAATACAAGTCAGAATAAGGTATAGGTATGTGAAATCTCCACTGTCAGCAAGCTGTACAATTTCAGTGTACTTTTTTTGTGCGTATCACCTGCATCTTGTTACCAAACCCAGTAGAACTTACTTACCTGTATTCAAATCACATTTAAATTAAGTAACACAGTATCTGAAAGTATTTTATTCACAACATACTGAAAGAATGCTTATAATTGATGGTGTAAGCCCAAATTTATAACAATTATTTACCTCTTTGATCAACATCCACCCATATACTGTCACTCCTTGCTGGAAGTTTCACCCACATATGCTTTGAGAAAAACATTTAAACCCACAAAATGATGTCATGTTTTGCCCTGGTGCAAAAGATCTTTTCTTCTGCACTACTGCAGCAAATTGTAGAAGAAATAAAAATTGCTCTTGGGTTCTTAAAATCATTCAGCCAAAGGCTTCTGAAGGCTATCAGAAACATGGAAAAACACACATCACAGCACATCACCGTCACCCACCAAAACACTGGCTGATGAGATTTATGAATGCTTCCATGGCAACAGGTAAAAACTGATAACCGAAAGTGAAATTATGATGCTTTCCATTGGTATATGGACTCTTCAGAATTTGTTTCAGATCCTCTGAGAACAGAGAGGATGGAAACTCCACGGCAAGTTCATCTCTCTTGTGGACTGAATGGAATAATGCTGATGAGATTGTCTTTGATTAAAGTCAGGACATACTCAATCCAGTTCCAAATAATATCAAGTATATCTAGCTCCTGGCAAGACTCCATCAGAGGACAAAGGCTGGGTCAAATGATATATTATCCAACCACCTGCCTGAATTAGAAAGATCTGGGTTAGAACATGCACTACAGCAATCACAAGTCTTTAGCTCATTAGTGTCTATGGCAAAGCTTATGCATGAGCACACAGTAAAGCATGTGCATTGTCAGAACTGGGCTAGGAATTGTTGCAGGGCTGCCTTTACTCTCCAAAGGCTCCATACATTCTTGACCTTTCTGCCATCAAGCATCTAAGAGTCATAGTGATTCATGGAGCCAGAGGAAATTGGAATGAGAGAAAGATCCTTCAGGATCTTCCTGACTAGCTGAGTTCTGCACAATAGAAGTTCTTCTGTGCAAGAGTGGACATGACTCGCCTGCCAATCTCACAGGTGGTGTTAAAGTTCATTCATAATGGATAGGACAGCAGATAAGAAGAAACTGACTGGCATAGAATTTTGTTAATTATGGCACCCGTGCACTTCATTCAAGATTGAAGCTCAGCAGCTGGGTAAATTAGCTGTTGAAAAGAAAAGAATCTGGTAACTAACCTTGAATTTACTGTCCTTAAGTTAACAGATTTACTATTAGAGAGAGGCCATCATTTGTAAGAGAATGTCATAAAAAAGGTGAGAACTCAGTATTTTAAAGCCCACATGGAGCATCTTAATGAAATATTCTGACAATCATGCAGCAAAGTTCAAGCATTCTCTTTAGTTAAGACTAGAGTTACCCATGGCTAATGGTTTGTTTTCCTTCCCCCAAAAATTTATGTATTACAGTTGCCTGGAAGTGATTTCCTGGGTTATCAGCTCAATCATCTGCTCCCAAATCACGAAATGCCTTCATGTGCACACTGTCCCTAAAATCAGAAATATTTTTCCACTCATCCCATGCCTCCCCACCTTACTCCAGCTCTAGGTTTGTTCCAGAAGTTGACTGCTCAGGTTTATGCTGGGCCTGTTCATACCTGGGAGAGAGCAGTGCACGACTGTATATAAGAGTGTTTGGCTCTAGAGCACAAAAAGTTATGCCATGGGTCCACCAGATAAGACAGCCCAAATGCTGAGACTGAAAATCCTTTCCTTGCTACCATCTCAAACAGTATCATTGAAGATCACAGGACAGAGGAGATGCAGACTCCAGTTTGACGTTACTGCAATGGGACATACTTTTTCGAATGACCAGGAATCCTTGATTTAGTTTTCCAGGAGCAATCAGAAGCATGTTCTGGAGAGAATCTTATCTGCTCCTGGTTCTCTAGCGTCCAGCCGAGGAACAGATGGTATGATCCTTTAGGAAAATGGAGATAGATGGTCTGAGCCAAATTAGACCTTTCAGATCAGTTTATCTGATGAGAAATTAAGTCTTGAACTGGCATCAGCTTTTCCTGAGGTGGCAGGCACAGCAGCAGATGTGACGATCAGACAGTGAGATGATGAGATCAAAAGGCACCTAGTGCTACATTGTACATCTTCATTACATCAAACTTGTATTATGCTGGCCAGCTGGCCAGCTGAAATTAGCACCTTCTTGAGGTTTAGCTATCAAACCTGGAAGCTAGGTGAGCTTCAGGGTGATGCTGACAGAAGAAAGAGAAATCTGCTGTTAGAGTACCTTTCTAGGGATTATCCACTAACAGGGTTTTGTTAATCTTTTTTTGGATTCTTGCCTGTAGCCACAGCAACTTAGAAATCACTGCTTCCTCCTGTGACCAGGCAAAATGCTGTTCACTCTTTATTAATGGGGGTCTGGGCAACAGCCTTTATGATTTGATTATTTCATTTCCTTCCGTTGAGCAATACAGCCTCCCTGAAAAAGCTCTAATGAATGAGGAAGTAAGATCCTTGCTGAAGTGTTTCTAAAATCTTCACCCTCTGAAGTGTGTATTCAAGAGGTCTTCAAATACATCTGCACAACTGGTCCTTAGCACCCACTGTAGATGTTTGATATAGAGAGAAGCTCCTCAGGTGGTTCTGGTCTCTTCATCCTGGTGAGGCAGAGTGGTATGTGTAGGTAAGGGATGGGATCCTAGGGGCTGCACGACAGCCATGCTCCTTCAGAGCTGAATAGCAGAACATTGCACCAAGATCCTGCCAGTCCATGAACCAACATGTGCATCTGGGTTTGGGACTGCTGCTTTGTCATAAGCACCTCGCTTTTCCATTCATACGGATTTAGCTGTGCCCATGACAAGTGGCGGGCACACTGGATTAGGCCCTATCCTCTTTGCTTCAGGAACCTTCCCTTTCTGCCTGCCCATCTGGGTAAATGGGGAAGGCAAATGCAAGGACAGAGACAGGTTTCTCCCAAACAGTTTCACTCATCTCCCCACTTCTGTGGGGAATGAAAACAATTTGGAAAAAAAAAGAAAAAAGAAAGAGAAGGGGGGAAAAAGGAGGGGGGGAACAAGAAAAAAGCAGTTGTCTTCTCCCCGCAGCAGGAATCACAGTGTGAACAGCCACTGAGTGACAGAGGGAGAGTAGGTTGGGCTTCTCTGTCTTTATTCCTCAGTGCATGGGGCTCACAACAAAGGCCATATGCCCCGATTCTAGACATCTTTAGTCTTTTAAGCAGTCTTCTGCATGCAAGAAGCTCTATTAAGCAGTATTAATTATTACAGCATATGTCTGTAAAGATAAAAATGAGAAATATCAGCCCTTTGATTAACATAACTATACAGCTAACCACTTAGTCAATGTTTGCAGACAGGAAAAAAAAGAAAAAATTAATAGTCTTTTTGGTGGGTGAGTTGCAAGGAACTCCTGATTTCTGCATGAGCACTCATTCTTCATAGAGACTGAAACTAGAAAAAGTGTTCAGATTAATACCTGTCAAACTGCGAGGTTATCTGTGAACTGTTCATTTTGACCATTCACTATCAATGACATGCAATTTGTTCCATTAAATATTTTCTACTATCTCAATGGATGAGATAGTTTTTATACAAGAAAAACAGCTGAAGAAGTCCAGGACAGGTTTGTGAATGCCAGCAAGTGAACGGCTATTCAGCTAAAGAAACAAGACAGATTCTGCTCCTATTACTCTTGTATTTCTAAGGGACTATTCAATGTAAGATTGATCAAGATGTCAGTTACAAATGACATCAAACAAAAACCTGTGTGGCTTATTGATGAGTGTATTTGCAATGCTGTATTTTCTGCTCTTTGCTCTTGCTGAAAACCAGAACATATTGAATTTGATTATTTATCTACCATATTTTGGTACTAAGCAATTTTTTTACAAATCTACAAATGAAGCTCTAAGGGATAGCTCATTTGTCATTTTTCCTCCTTGAAAATGGCAGTGGTTTGTATACCTCTTAGAATTCAGTTATGCCACTGAGCAACAGAAATGCTGAGTGCTCAAGAAACAAAACCTTGACATAGAAAAGCAATTTTATTTTATACATTTTGACACAGGCAGTCCAGTTGATTAGCAAAACCAGTTGTTTAAAATATTGATCTTAATAGTAAAAATATATGAAACTATTACTTCTTATCCTTGCACTTTAAGAAAACTGCTCACTTCAATACAGAGACCTGAACATTTCAGTAGTAAAAAATGATAAAAAAAACCCCAGTGCCTATTTTGAAATACGCCTCAAATTTTGGAAAGAAAATACAGCTGGGCCCTTTTCAGTCTAGTCTGTTAACTAACCTCATCAGGTTGAAATCCAGCCTTTTCCTAAAAGCACCAGGCTTTTGTAGTGTTTTCTCGACCCAGTCAGCTGCCCAGCTCACTAAGTGCTTGCATATGCATAAACGGAACAAGGCATCCCTCCCCCGCCTGCCCCTTGAAAGCCTCAATGCTGAAGTAAAGGGGAACCTTTTAAGCAGGGTTTTAATTAGCACCCATTGTTCCCTGGCTGGCAGAACAGGCAGAATGGCCCAGTGGTTTGAAAACGGCTATCACAGTGGGAATCTAACTTTGCAATTGAATCAATCTGCAAACTCCACAGGACTTGCACACTGAAAATAAAAAAAAAAGAAAAAGAGGGAGTAGACCAGGGCGTTAATTATAGTGGTGTCTCATACTGCTACATTTAAGGGTCTGTGAGCATTCCTCTCGTATATTTTTAAGAGGAAAATAGAATCATATAAATCCACTAGAGAAGGAGACCTGGTCATACACGTCTAAACATAAAAGTGAAATTCAGCATTAAGTCTACCACTTGATTTTTTAACTTCTAGCATCTGTACTACAGATGGTTATTTCTGAAGATGTCTGAAATGGCTAACTGGGAAAAAGGGATTTCAGGAGGAAGATATTTTTTGGCTTTAGTAGGCTTGGTATATAATAAACAGGGGTTTAGGTTTATAATAAATTCCTCAGTTTTTCAGTAGAGAGGTGCATGTGTGATGATGCATGACATGACGCAGCTGTTTCAAGAAAACCAGATTGCAATCATGGACTTGAATACCCCAGATAAGGACTTGCACTGGAGGCTATGTTTTCAAAATTAAACAGGTAAAACCTGACTGACGTTTTGTGGTTCTGCACCAGTGCAGGCAGGACTCACCCCCAATCATGCTGGCTCCCCTTGTGGCAGGCAGGTAATTCAAGAGGGTTTCTCCCTGGCCTTTTCAGAGACCAAACAGAAGTGTATCTTCAACACTTACTTTAAAAAAAGATGGAAAACAAGCAAGACCAGTGAAAGCAAGCTATATCTAACATAATTTATCAGTACCATCTGTTTGAAAGATATATGGAGCCTGCAAAGATTTCTGTCTAAATAGAACATAGAGGAGAATTACATGAAATAACATCTCATCTTGTTATATTTTTGAAAGATTCATTCTGCATATTTATTTCTTGCTATCCTTTAGGAACGATAGGTCCTCTATTTCGTATGAGAGGTTGCACCATGAACAGTACTGTTTTCATGATAATGGTCGCTAGAACTCAGGGACGAGACCACTTCAAGCAAAAGTCTGTAAGTTAAACATTGGTGTGAATAAAATAATTTTAAATATTAAAATAACAAATCATGGGGAATAAGATAGTGTTCTTCAAAAATCTAATTTATGTTGATTTCTCCAGTCATCTCTATGAGGAATTGTATCTACTTTCAGTTCCCAAAAATACAGTAAGGTTTTCTTATCAGCACATGTTTTCTTACTGATTTCAGCTGAGGTTCCCTGACATCAAGACGAGGGAGCAGTGAAAAATAACAGATATATTCATGGATCCTCTTCAGCTGCCTAGAATTTGATCTGAATCAAAACATGGATGTAGACAGGAGCAAACTGGGATCTACATGGAAAGCGAACCTCCTGCTGATTTGAAGAATACTCTTTTCATTGCATGTTAAATATATCTTAAAAGTTCACAAGTATCAAAAGTAAAATTTTCTAAGTAAAGGCAAAAAATAAAAGTAAAATCAGCTCTTTTTCCATTTGTCTCTTCTCGTTCCATGCACAGGATAGGCAGAATTCAAATAATGAGCAACTACACAATATTTTTGCCCACAGGCCTTATTTACTATACACAATTCATATCCTGCTCTGGAGACAGAGTTATTAAATTCCCCATGAACTTCTTCATGGCTCTACTCACAATACTGTATCTAAGGGCTTTGTGAACAAAATGAATTTATTTTTACAGCATGTTTCTGAAGACAGGGACACACTGCAACAGGAAAACTGTTATCATCCTTTCATAGAGGGGGGACCTGAGGTCACAAGGCCAAAACGATTTTGGCCATGTAGTTTAAAGAACCAGGACCTGATATTCTTGAGAGTCCTTCACCTTAAGAAGAGCTTTGTGTATTTGAAAAATGAATTACTTTGTTTATTTCAGCTTCAAGAGAATTTTTTTCTCTATAAATCTGACCACATCTCTCCAGAAACGCATGTCAAAAATAAGTGACCGTCTGAAAAATTTTTTCTTCATTGAATGGCCACAAATCATAGAGCAACCAGAAATTTAACATTAAATTTTCCTTTATGTTAATTCCTTAATGTTAATTTTCCTTTCTTGCCAGTCCTACTGGATTTGTCCTTAACAAACAGAGGAGTCCCACAAACAGCAGTGTCTTTGCTAAGTAGTTTTGATTAGATATCAGAAAAAGTGTAGCTTCTCTGTGTAGTGTGGATGATGTCCTGTGGGATAACAATAGAGTCAAGACCATCTGGATGCCTTTACACTTAGGCATCTCTGTTACAGCTGGGAACCAAACTTCTGCCTAGTCAAGGAAGAGAGGCTAAGGGCCTCCAAAGGGAAATTCTAAACACCTCAGTGGGGTGGAAGGCTAGTGTCAGTCAGTGTGGCTTCTCCTGGATGCCCCTATGAGCCCACTGAATCAGAGAAGAATTGGTTGTATACCCAAGATGACAGGGTATGGTGCTTGAGAGAAAGAAAATTTGCAGACAAACTGCCTTCTGGCATTTTTCATCTTTCTTTGCTTAGCTTTACAACATTATATTCTTCTAAGCTGGTATTTAAAAAAGAAAATACTTTGGGAATGTACTTGCTTTCTGTTCCAGTATCAAAACCTGTCCTGGACATCTCCAGAGCTGGAAGGCGTAGTGTCATCACAGTGACTACCAACACTTGTGGGTGTGGAAAACTGCTTGTGGCTATGGGATCTACACCAGCTGGAGCATACCTAGAATGGTTAGGTGTGTTGTGTGGTGCACATACTGTGTCCTGCCTGCAGACAAGCAAGACTCAGAAGCACTGTGAGCTTTTCTTACCCTCCAGAGAAAGGTGTGATGGGGCATGCACGAACCTTTGTCTATTCCCTGCAACTCATGCAGGCCCAGTGACCTTAGGTTCAAATCCCCTGGCCACCCTAATTCCTCTTGCAGGATTATTTTCTAAACAATTTCTTTTCCTCTTTAATTCCTATAGCCATCTCTTTCCACTTTTCCCATTGCTGCTCAGCTGTACAACCCTTTTTTCTCTTTCATTCAAATATAACACCTTTTTCCATGTTACTGGGACCTGGCAGGAAATTCTTAAGGACATGGTTAAATAGATTTGATAGCCTAAGCAGCCCCAAACAGAATTACATATCCAACTCAAATGTAAAAATACTCTTTGGAAACAGTTTCCAAAAGCTTACGAAGTTTCAACTGAGAGTATTCAAACTAGATTTTAAAAAAGACTTAAAAATTGGTAGATTTGGGTAACAGAATAGCAGAGCCCTTTCTGACACAGGGCTAGCTCACCTTGTGTCAGAAATGCATGTTCTTTTGTATTATACAGGATGGGATTATTTAATATGGGCAACTGAGGGGTGTTTACCTCAGAATACCTTATATGAGAAGTATAATTGTTTTAGCAAGGTAAAACTTTTAGCTGAAGAACAATGGCTGGGATGTTGCTCGAGAAAATGGGACATATATGCTAAAATCCTCTGGAGAAGCAGAAAATTGACTCCAGCTTTCCAGTTCTGGAAGAAAGACCTAACTGGTAGGCTCTCTGAAAAAAAAAAAAAAAGGAAATTTACCAACCTGTAACTTTCTTAAAATTCCCCTTCACTGGTTTTCTCCAATTAAATGAGAAGAAAGAAAGAAAGATTTTTTTGGGTTCCCTGCAGTCCAAATCCCAAAGGCTTTTTCTATCACTTTTCCCCTCTTCATAGGCAATTTGAATTTTGGGGGTCCCTATGATTTCTCACATGAAGTGACATCTAGATGCAATCCTGGATCGTACTGGACACAAGAGACATTAACAGCAATTCCATTGAACCTGATTTGGAAAATGGATTCTAACTCAATACTTAAGAACTTTAAAAAAGGAGGAATGGAGAGAGTTTTATAAGAAGCAAATATTCAAGACACAAAATAATTTGTTGAAAACCTATTTTCTATAGGAAAACAGAATCAATCAAAAGTGTTTGAACAATCCTAATAACTACCCTAGTCATATATCCTTAACTTTGACTTTTCATGCCTTAAACACAGATGCACAACTTTTCTTTCTGTCTTATATTTAATTAGGAATTTTCCTATCACATTGAGCAAAAGCAAAGAAAATCACATAATATCCCTATCTTTCCTTGGGGAGAAAAAATGCTAAGGTATTTTTAATCTTTAGCTCTCTTTTACTACAGATGGCAACACATGCTTTTAAAAGTCAAGGTCACACTTAGCTAGTTGTCATGGTGAATGAAAACACATGGGAAAATGGGCATATAGCATTTAGTTTTGCTTTCTGGGAGAAGCAACATAGAAGAAATCCTGTCATGAAGAGTCTGTGTTTAACCAGCCCCTGGTACCTTTAACAGTCATCTTTTGGCACTCATGTTTAAACACAGTAATGAACCTTTTCCTCTCCTCGGCTGTAAATCAATACCACCAATGTGTCCCTTAAAAAAACCGTTAACAAATTGTATAAATGCCTGACCAGTCAATAGAAGGATTTTCATTTCAATTGTCCATGGAAAGAAACAAAACTCTTTTTGCAACATGTTCAGAGCATGTTCTGGTTGTGCGTTGCAACCATTTTCAAGATAAATATTTCATACGACATAACTCGTAACTCAGTGCTAAATGTTTTTTGTGAACAATCAGAATAATTTATATATCTGAGAGCTCATAATGGTTGTTTTCTCCAAAGAAAAAATTGAAATAAGCTGAAAAAAATGATGGAAAATGCAATTTCAAAACAAATCTTCCATCTTTCTAAGTAACTTGAAAGGGTATGAGGGAAAACCTTTCTTAGCAAAGTAACTGAACAACTCTTGATTAGGTTCCGATAGAGGAACCCTTTTGGTAACTGTGTGCTCTAGGTATTAAATTAAAAAGCTGGCCTGGAGAGCACAGGGGCAGCATTATGAGAAAAGGCATCAGCTGAGGCAAGACCAATATACAGTTGCTGTTTGAGCATTCTCTAGAGGCTAAAACCCATTTTAAGACATCATAAATTGGAAAGAGAGACAGTTTGAATTTTCCCTGGTAAAGCTGAGAAAAAACATTTGCAGAAAAAAAAGAGAGAAGAGTGCAATTTTTATAGAGTGGTAGAGCAGTTCATAATAAAATCCTTTTCCTTGAGGGACTGTGATGGGCTTGAGAGATGGACCCATGTGAACCTCATGACGTTTAAAAGGTCAAATGCAAGGTGCTGTTTATGAGCTGCACTCCCAAGCACGAACACAGGCTGGGTGGAGAATGGATTGAGAGCAGCCCTGGGGAGAAGGGCTTGGGGGTGCTAGCTAATGAGAAGCTCAACACCAACCAGTAATATGCACTGGCAGCCCAGAAGGCCAACTGTGTCCTGGACTGCATCAGAAGAAGTGTAGCCAGAAGGCTGAGGGAGGTGATTCTTCCTCTCTACTCCACTTTCATGAGACCTTACCCAGGGTACTGTGTCCAGGCCTTCTCAGCACAATGGATGTGGACCTGTTGGAGCAAGGTCAGAAGAGGGCCACAAAGATGCTTATTTTAAGAGATCTTAAATATCATCTTACTCCAACACTCCTACCATGGGCAGGGACACCTTCCACTAGCCCATGTTGCTCAAAGCTCCATCCAACCTGACCTTGAACACTTCCAGGAATTGGGCATCCACAACTCCTCTGGGCAATCTGTTTCAGTGCCTCACCACTCTCAAAGGAAAGGCTTTCTTCCTATTATTCAATATCAACCTGCCCCCTTTCAGCTTAAAGCCATTCCCTCTTGTACTATTTCTACATGCCCTTGTAAAAACAGGGAATAAAGAGAAAAAGTGGAGAGCAAAAACAACCACCAAACTGCAGTTTATGATGAGACTGATTGAGAAAATACTACTTTCTAATGCAGACTCACAATTATGTATCTAGCTCAGTATTTTTATATAGAAGTGATGAATCCCATATTTTTGGCTGCTTGCAAGGAATGCCACAGCTGACCCATGGCTGTGCAAGAGAAATAACATAGCTGGTGTTCAAGGGAATACCCTGAGCATGCAGAGAAACAATGCAAAGAGTAAGTGGCTTTAAATCATAACATCTAGTGAATTCAAAGATCTCTAAGTGAGGAAAAAATAAGAAAAGAATGAGAACAAGGATTTCTAACAGCAGTGGCAAATTCTTTACATGTGCAGTCTCACATGTAGTAGTGATTTTGGAGCACTGCTTTCTGACAGATCATGCCAGAGCCATTCTGTAATGTTAAAAGGCTAATTAGTCAAGAGGAGGGAGAAGGGAATCAAGCAGACTATTATAATAACTCCAATTAGGCTTGTAATACTTTCTATTATGTGCTGTTCATCAACCACAAAGGAAGAAATTTTGTCACATTGTCCTATGGTATATGATCACTCAGAGAGAAATTCTTATCAGATATGTAAGAACAGACCATGTCCCTATGACTGCTGCTGGAAACAACTGAAAACACCTGATTTGGGTATACTGGACATAGCAAGGGTGAGCATCATGATGTCTCATGTGACTAATACATGTGTGGGTACCACAGGTAAGTAGTTATTTCAATATCTTATAGAAAGTGTAGGAAAAAATCCTGTACATAAAGACAAAAAATCAATTAATTTCTTTGAAACTGTAAAAGTCCCATCTCTTTCCATATTTTTAATATCCTTAAACAATGACGCAGCAGAGACAGAGAAATCATTATAACTCTGCCAATGTGGTGTTCAGGCCAGGGCCCAGATTCTCCAAGAACAATGTGCTTCATGTGTTTAAGTGTGACAAGAGGGCATAACCCTAATATTAATTGCACCTCCAAAGTGACTACTTCTCCCAGTAGCTGCAAAAGGAGATAGTTAAACCTCATTAGCTAAATCCCTGCTCTACTTTGGATGCTAATAAAGGATGTGGTATACTTGTCAGACAGTAATTCTTTCTTTTTGAAATCAATACAGTATAAATAGACTGAACACCGGGGCTCTGGGTTGTGGGGAAAGACTTTATAGGTGAAGCGTGAGATCAGTGCACAGCTTTTCATTTTCCATCCCAGCAATACTATTTCTACATGGTGCTTTCAACTATAGGTAAAGGAAGGTATCTCTATCAATAGAAAACAAGGTAACCAATAAGAGAAAAAAAATTAAGAGAACTTTTGTTGAAAATGGAGATGAGATGAAGAGTTTGTAGAGGAGGCAAGAACATGAGCAATAAATCAGAGAACATGGGCTAGGGAACACATGAAGGAACAATGAGTGTTGGGGAAAAGCATGCACATGCAGCAGCAGTTGTACTGGGATTAGACATACATGGGTAAAGAAATCGAAGTATGTGACTTGCTTGTTCCTGAAGTAGAAATCTCTAAGACTTACTGACAAAAAACACTCACTGAATGGGCATGTTTCTGGTCATGCTAGCATGAAATCTAAATGCAATTACTGTTTCAGTTAATAATTTGCAAGTACAAAGCATTTCAGATAAAATCTTCACATTACTAACATTAACATATATATTTATGAAGACAGAGCACCTGTACAAAGTGATCTCAGCTGTTGGATAAGACGATCTTTTTGAAAGACAAGATTGCTACGAGTTTTGGCTATTGCAGACTTATAAACCTAGGTCACAGGTTAGAATGGCATTCTGATATTCATTTAGAGTACTATCTTGAAAAGCAACCTTTGTGAAATGATTGAGGGTCAAATAGATAAGGAACAAACTTAAGTTTCCACTACAATGCAATGATCAAAGAGCTAATATAATCCATGGATATATAAATGTAGGAAAAATGTGTGACATCTTCATTTTTCTCTACAGCAAAGAAGTCATTAGAAAGGCAGACATATTAGGGGGAAAAACAAATCAAACTTTTAAAAGCAGGCTTATTCAAAAGCCATAGAAAATATCCTACTAGGAGAGACTTAAATACTCAACAGATCTAGTCCATTTAAACCAGAATTGAGCCACTTGACTACAGTGCATAAGTACTTCTATGAAGAAAACGGAGGGCCCTTTATACTTCTATGAAGAAAACGGAGGGCCCTTTAGCAATCAAGAAGGTATGATAAAGGTTAAATGCCAAAGTTGGACATATTTATATAAGAAATTACACATTTTGGATTTTCATACAAAATGAGCAATCGGCCTCCGAAACGACAAGTTTTGAAGATTTTGTTGTTTAAAATCCTCCTGTCAAAGCTACGTGTTTTTCTGAGGGGTGTGATTTTGCTCTATGAGTGTGTATGTATGTGTGTGTGTGTGTGTGTTATGGACTAAGGCTAGAACACAGAAAATAGGCATGTCATTTTCACAGGTAAACCAAAATACAATACACTTAGTCAAAGCTGAAAAACTGGGGAAAGCAGAACTTCAGTTTTAGTTCTTTTCTCTATTTAAAAAACTTAATGAAGGTAGATTTGACCCAAAGCTATAAAGCTTCTGTCAAGCTGAATTGCATCTTTTGTTTCATGTACTGCTTTACCAACATGTTTTGTCTAGCTCTATTCAGCTCAGAGGTAATACTGTGAGATTTAATGTCTTTGATTTACAGGTCAGATGAGACAATCAAATGATCTCACTAAATTTAAAGTCTATAAATCTATCAATTTATACTTATTAACAAAGGAACTTTCCAAGCTGATGTTTATCTACTGCAGCTTAATAACTACCTCTTTTCCTAACAATAATCAATGAATAAGTTCTCTCTTATATTTCACTCATTAAAAAAATTCTCTTTATCTGCTTATCTGAACTGCTGGGAAAACACATCCATTCATGCATAAACTATTCAGCGAATTCTAAAATAAAGCTCTATGTTTAAATTAGTATCCTGCAGTTTGCTCCTGACGATTCCCTGTCTTCCCCTCAAATGACAAGAATTGTAATACTGGATAGTATGCATGAGTCTTTCAATGACACCATATGCTTTGAAGCAAAAATAGTTTGACAAAAGCGTCATCAGACTTGTGGATACCCTGGCAGCAAACACTGATGCTTCTCATGAGAAATTTTCTTATGAACCTGAAAAGCAACATGAAGAATTTGAAAGTTGGGAGAGGCAACACTGAGCACTTGGCAAGGTTCTCTTTTTATACTTAAATTCTGTTCTTCAAGATACCCCTCTGTGAGACAGTGCAGGTGTCAGACTTCACTGTCTGTTATTGGAAAACTGGGTTGCCTAATCTGTATAGGCAGAAGGCAGAGCAGAGTTGCAGAGTTTCTATGGAGATGGGAATTGGTGAGGAAGTGCATTTTCTCCTGTTTCATCCAGTCTTCCTGATCTTATAAGAGGCCATTATGGCCATTTATCTCTCTCTGAAGAAATAATGATGTCCTTGGGAGCAGTGGCAAAAGCAAGGTTAAGTTTGACCTGAAATGAAGATATCTGGTATAATTTCAACAAGTCTGACCTTCCAAAATATAATTCAGAACATGTTTTGGTTCTTAGACCTGACAGTGTAAGCTAAATATAGGTAAGCTTGTAGGCTGATTTTGACACTCACTAAGAGAGAATAAGAAACATTTCTCAAGTAACAGTAATCTCATTAACACTAACCATGCTGTCCAACAATTGTACCCTACTTAAATTCCCTGAAGAGCAAGTCTGTTGAACATTACTGGATCTTTGATGAGTATGTGTAGATACCAAAAATGTCTGAGTTACTAAGTAGGACACACATGCAGGCAAATCAGAGATGCTTTACATCTGTACAACTGAGGGATGCCTAGAAAGTTTTAGTTACACTTCTCCAGTTTCAGAATATATAGGTTTTCTCAAACTCTTATTTCCCTGCCTCATCTGCCTCTTCCAGGGAAATTTATTTTAGGAACTGAAATTTATAAATGGAAAAGGAAATTGTTTGTAGGGAGATCTACAAAGCTGGATTTTTCTTTTTAAAGCCGTTTGTTTGGCTGCTGTTACTGTGCATTGGTTTGAGGTTGCTCCCTTATCTACACATGTATCTTTTCAGAGACTAAAGACTGGGGAGAGGAGTTGAAACATACCTTGATGGAGTCATCAAAGAGAAATACATGTCTGGCTTCAATTTAGCTTAGTTCAAGGACAAAATATATGTGGTGGACATAATATATGTGGTGGGTGACACTCATTTTCAAGGGCTGGTAAAGAAATATGTTTCCCAATTTGTATTCTTATATAAAAGTTTTTCCTTTCCAATCTGGAAAGACCAGATGTTTTTACAGGGTTCGTACCACAAGTTGAAGGGAGCCCTTTGCCTGTCTCCCCTCTGCTCTCCCTCAGCAGTGGTGGTGCAGTAGAGTGGGATGTGAAGCTGACCAGTTACCTGCCCTCCCCTCTGAGAGCACCAGAGCTTCCCCAGACGCCTACAGGCTCCTTTACTAGCACTCTCAGCTCTGCTAGCATGTTCAATACACTTTTGAATCTAAGCTTGATTTATTTAATAAAATAGACTTTCTAGAAGAAAAATGTGTAAGTCCCAGGGGGAAGGAGAGAGGCAAAGGGAGAAAGCCCATAAGATTGCAAATTCTGGTCCACCTCTGTGAAAACTCTCACCAGAGCTCAGAAAAGGTAAAGCACTATTACACAAAACAAGTTTCTCAAAAGCCAGAAGGAGCAAGGGTTAGGAATTTCCATAAAGCCATGTAAATCTTGAGGACAGGCATACATATGTATATATAGATACATATCTCAAAATGACAGATAACCCGATCACAGTAGTTTCTTCTGAGCTTAGTCTTAACTTGCATGTCTCCTTGGGTTTAAACTTTTGCTGTAGTGTTTCATTTTCAATAGAAGCAGGATTGTAAAATTATTATTTAGATAATATAAAATAATCAATACATATTTCAGGGAATAGAATTTCATATTTTGTTTCAGTGTTTTGTGCAGAAACAATAAAATTATGGAACATTTAGGTCACATTAGTACCAACTAATACTTCATTACTATTTCCAGTAAAACAGATCCTTTTCTTAATATAAAGAAACAATTACGTACTGAGGCATTTTTAAAAGCAGAAAAGAAACAAAACATATGACTAGTGATCTTATTACTAGTTTTTGGCTCTACTTATTTCAGATTTGTAGAATTACACAAAGAGATTTTTAAGCTTTTCTAAATTAGATTGCTACCTTTCCATTCTTTTTAGTAAATCAATGATATTTCGACTGTGGCAGACATACAGTGATTTGTTTGCCTGATCCTTTCTTCTTCTTCCCCTCTCCTCACAAGTCAGTTCCTCAGCTTGCTTGCCAGGACAATTCAGAACACACGTTCTACTTGGACGATGTGTATGACGTCAGCATTTTGTGGTTATACACATTGTACAAACTAAAAGATACCACATAAGCCACCATTAGTTTTTTTGGGCTTTTTGTTTGTTTGTTTGATTTTTTTTTCTTTTGGGAAGCCAGGACAGCAGACCTAAACTCATTAAAAGTTTTAAAAAAAAAAAAAGGCAAGTCAGCAAGGGCAGAAAAAGCATATACAGGCTATGGCACTTTAATATTTTCCAACGTAGGTATTCACACTTATATCACCTTTAAGGAACAGCACAGAGGTGTCCTTTAAAGGAAACAAGGTGTCACTGTGATCTTCAAACACTGTTTTTGCAACTCACATGCCTCACATTCATAGCAGCTCTAATTTCCTACAACATGCCCAGGAGAAGGCTGATGGACAAGCACGGTGCATTTCTAGACCTGCCCTCCTACTACTTCTGGAGAGCTGCAGCTGTGGGGCAGCACAGTCCTCAGCTGGGGACAAAAAATGGGGCCAGAAGATAAGGGAGTGGAAATCCATAACAGAGGAGAAGGTGAGTATTGCAGATAACAGAGCTGCATGATGACACCTACTAATCTTAATATCAAATTATGCCATAACATTTTCGATTTATCTGACTTATAATAATAGTACAAAATTGGTATACAGATGAATACACATTGTTGCCTTCTAGTTTTCACATGACATGAAAAAAAAATACTAATGTTGAATCTTGATGCAGCAACCAAAACACATGTCACTGATCCAAATTTATAATCAGATTGAATGAGCTAGAAGGTGTAAAATTAATTATTGCTTCCATTCATTTCTTCATGATGTGACTTTTCTTCAGAAAAGCCAAAGGAAAAACAATTCTTCTAGTCTACATGCAGGAACCATCAATGGGAAAAAACCTAAACCAGTCAGTGTTCTAGTCTGATTAAAGATGTATGACATGTGAAAACATACTGCAAATAAGCCATACTCTGTTATGCTGAGTGCAGCAAAAGTGACACATCTTAACTGTACGTGTAAATATTTGTAACAAGACCTAAATGTCATCAAGTTCTGCTTTTCTGCTAAGGTGTCAGTTTTAGAAGACAGAGTAGCTCATCCTTTTATGAGGAGCAAACGCTTCAGGCACCTGCTGTCCTTTATGCCTTATTCATCTCTACCAGACTAAAGAAGTATTTGTAAGAACCAGTGAAGACCAGCAAAAAGAATAGATCAAAGGAGAGACTATAGCTCTGGATGTGGCAGAGGCTGTTTCTGAGCCTTAGTGAATTATTTCTGCTACCTGTGAACAACTGGGTCCTCTTCCAGGAAGGTATCTGGGGAAACCCAGCAGGGGATATGCACTCTACAGCATCTTTCTACAGTTATGCCTAGGCTTTCCAGTTCCCTTCTGCTTGTTTCTTTCTTCCATCTCTTCTTTCTCAGTTAGACCTTTTAACAGTTTCCTCATCCATCCATGTTTTGTTATTTCTCCTTGCTTTTCTGTGTTCTCCCCCTCTTTCACCTCTCCTTACAATCTTGCAGTGTCCCTTCAAACACGACCAATGAGTCATCTTTCCATTCCTTTCACTTTGCCATTAAACCTCTACTCTTGACACCTCTCTTGTCTGTGTAGTTGGCAGGCTCTCCAGAAGAAAAACAACTGGATCTTCTGAAACCGTGTTGCCATGAAGAATAACCTTAGATCTCTGATCAGTGAAGTTTTGACCCAAAGAAGGTCACACCACCACACTTTGGGCACACACGATCTGGGGCTGTATGCTGACTTTGAAGTGCTGGGAAAACAGGCTGTGGTTGGTTTGGTACCACATTGAATGGCTGGGGGAAGCGTTATTTCATACAGGATCAGCATTTTGTCTCATGTGGCTTTGGTGCCTTTGATCCAGTAGTGGGAGCCCTGAAGCAGGATTTACTGTGTTCTTGAGTGACAGCCCAAAACTGTGGAGCATCTAGCAAGATGAAGTTTACCTTAGCTTGCTCCTCAGGCACTTTTGGAAGAAGCGCTATTTTATTAATGGTAATAGCACTAATAATTACTCTGTGCATTTGGGTGGTGCCTAAGTTATTGAAAAAAAACCTGGAAACCTAACCAACTTGAACCACTCTTTCCACTTCCTGGAGGGGAAGGCTCGTACCTCCAGCATGATGCTAGAGAAGGTGGAGAAGTCTCTGTGCCTGAGCTGCTTTTATCTACCAAGCCCTTTTGAGGAAAGCAGGGCCAGTCTCATGTGGAAAACACTCAGGCCACATATTTATCCCAACATGCCTGGAAACTGACAGGAAAATGATGGTGGAAGATTGCTCCCTGTTTCTGGAGCTGCTTCACTACCCAGCAGTCTGTTGATTGCAATTTCACCACCATTTATCTTCAACAAATACTAAAAGCCTACAAAATGCTGCAAACATTGCATAACAGGAAAAAAAAAAAAAGTGTACTCAAGAGTCCTGCAAGATTAGCTGGACTGACAATGTGTTCAGAGAGGAAGTTTCTGACTAGGTGGCAGAACATTCTGTGGTTTTAGCCTCTTGGGATTCAATACTTCTTATTTGAACACACAGCTGACCACACAGCTTACTGCTTTGAGCATGTCTCCTTTCCTCTAGACTCTCTTACCTCTGCCCAGGCCTAGCCAAGAGAGCTGTGCCCATCTGTGCCCTGTGAGGTCTGCAGTGTACCTGACACATCAGCCACAATGTCCTTGCAATCTGGTTCATGATAAGCAATGGTATTAGCTCAGACATCTTGATAGAGGACCAAATTTTCTTTTTTTTTCTATTCAAGTGATAGTTCTACATGAAGGGAAAACAAAATAAAACAAATAAAAAAATATCCAGAAGCAAAAAGACTGTACATGGGGTAACCCCAGTTATACAAGTCTAATCTACTGTTGTGTCAAAGATATCATATAGTGTTGAAGGCAAGTTAGCTTAGCTGTGCTCAGCACATAAAAATCAGACCTTTCCTATGACTCAGAAAGGAGTTGCTTAACCACAAACCCCAGAATCCATGACAGTTAAAGCACAGTCAGTTTTTATACCTCTGAGTTCTTGAATGGCTAGGACTTGGCTGGGCTGCACTGTGGGTAAAATGAATTGTAGTCCTGTGTCATACTGCCTTCGGTGAGGGATAACATCTTCCTCAGAGGGCAAAACAGACGACTTGAGAGAATGAGCTGTGGCGTAGCTGAGTCGCAACAAATTCTTACTAATCATGGAGCTTTCTTTAGCAGATGCCTGCATCTGGACTGTGGTGCACAGTACAGTGGGATTTAATAACTGCCATTAAAACTGGCAGACAGCCCAGATCCTAGAGAGGGGCCATATATTAAAGAACTATGCAAATTATGCAGTATGCATGTGACCAAATTCTTTGTAGAGGAAAATCCCAGGGACTGTGTTAAATTAAATAGGATTATGGCTTTCACTAATCTGTATCCAGTGTGACCATACAAGGGTATTAGTTTGATAATATTTAAGGACTTAGCTCTACAGCACCAGCAATCAGCTGTCTAAGCTCAGTGACTGTGTTGTCAGTGAAAATATTAACTATTAAAGAGACTGTTATTTGCATTGCCCGAATTAAACATGTGACACTCACCAGCTGGCAAATTAAGCACAAGAAAGTTATGCATAGGTCAAGCCATTTTTTCCTTTTGGAATAAGCAGAAGGAGCAAATTGTGGGATGTGACTTCTGTGAGCAGAGAACCACTGAGCACTGCTCCTGTGAAGCCGTGGGTAATGCTCTCATCAGCTCAGTGGGAGTGGAGGCAAACCAGTGTGATACTACCAAAAACTTAATCCTTTCATTCGAGGGCTTTTCCCTGAGTGACACAGATAGAATTTTAGATAATAGCATGATTCCTAACCTCTGTGAGCAGCTTGTCAACCTGTTTGTTGACATTCTGGCATTTGTTTACCAGAAGTTACAATGCTGCAGCTGTCTCCAGTAGCTGAAATCAGAGGTAGCTGTGGCATACACTGTCAAAAACTGACATTGTAATGGCTGTCTCCAAAAAAGCAAACAGGTAACTCTATTCAGGCCTGTTTCTGCATAGTCACGTACACACACACACAAATACATATCTATGCACTCCACTGGAAAACATTAAGAGCCCTCTCAAATGTAAATGCTACTAATGCAATATGAAAAACATTAAAAGCAGGAAAAGGATCTAAGCCACAGGTCATTGACTTTTTCCCACTGATTTCAATGAAACAAAGATTTCCATTACCTGTATTGAAAGCAGTATTATTTCAGTAAATGGATGACATAATCAGACTATTTCCTAATTTTTAAACTATATTGTATTGTGCTAAAGCTAGAAAAAGCCCAGTATTATATCTTCAATTATCTTGTATGCATAGAATTTTTACCAAAAATAAAATAAAACTGATCAGCTTGCTTGCAAAGGACTCTTACTCCAAGAAAGAACTACATGAAACATTTTTTCCATTATCAGTCAGTTCTTAAGGTGCCCGAATCTCTGTATTTTTAATAGGAGAGAAAAGTATTTTTAATACTTCCATTACATGTTCAACAACCAGTGCAGCTAAAATAAAACAATATGTTTAGCATCATCTCTAACCCTGCAAGACTCTATCTGAAGGTCACATTTTAAAAAGAGACATCTATATAAATCCTCTTGAGGATAACTGTGTGATTACAGTGTGGGCTGTAGAATGATCACTCATAAAAATACAGAGCACGAGATGTAGTGGGTTGATTCTTAACTCCCAGACAAGGTTTTCAGGACAAAATATCCTTTGTGTTTAAATGGAACAGCCATGCAGCAGAGGTCAGTCAGGGACACAAGCATAGGAGAAGCCTAGAGTGCCCTTCCAGTCCCTCACATTAGGTTTGTTGTTTGCATAGCTCTACCAAGACAGATTTAATCTGTCCCATCATACTAAAATCCTCATGCACGAGCAGCTGGCTACGTCATATTAAAAGGAAAGATAAAATGCCCAAAGTAGCCTTACTCACTTGGGCACCACAGGTGACTTCTTCAAGTTGAAAATTCAGTGTGGGATGATTTTTGATCACCACACTGTCGTTATCACCTCACTTCTAACTGCACATACATTTAGATATTCATGTGCACGTATGACTATGAACCATCCAGTTACTCTGCACATGCTTCACAACTCTATAGTGAACTTTTTATGATTAAAATCCAATTTCTTCATTTTGTTAATTAACTCATTTTTTTCTCATTTCCTTGAATAAGTTGATTGGTTTGCTATGGGATTGAGTGACCCAGATGAAATAGCTAG
>VXAU01001325.1:559517-587246 GCA_013399695.1 Formicarius rufipectus | reverse complement strand
AGGAAGGATGCGGCGGACTCACCTCTCGGCGGGCGGGAGGCGGAGCCGGAGCCGGGAGCCGGGAGCTGGGAGCCTGGAGTCTGGAGCCGGGAGGGCGGCGGGGAGTCGGGGCTGGTGGCGGCGGGGCGGGCGGGGGTGCGGATCAGGATGATGCCGGGGGGATGCGCTTGCCGAAGCAGCGACGCCGAGCCGGGAGGGTGCTGGGCACCAGCCCCGTGGGTGACAGCGCAGGGCCGTGCTGTGCCCGGGCTGTCCCTGCCCGCAGCGGCGATCCCCGTCTCGCCCTGCCCGGCACCCGCGGCGCTGCGAAAGGCACTCTGTAACCTTGATTCCTCCTTTATTTTTAAGGCACCGTGGTGGATCATGCGGAAATTTTGCAGAAATATGACGGCTCCCCTAAAATCGCATAATTTCATATGAACTGGTTTAGTCTTAGCAAAAGTTTAGAGCACCGAGTCAGATTTGTTTTCTAAATCTATTTTGTCCCGATACCTTCATATCACACTTGGGAAAATCCCTTGGTAAAGTGCAAGGCCTACCTCCCCTCTAATGAATCTCTTAGAAAACATCAGCATGGCTGATACTGTTTGGTTTCTCTTTCATTGTCAGGCTTCATGAGAGAGAACTGTGAACCAAATCTAGCACTAAACCAAGTGAACAGCATGTATGTTACTTCTGGGAGGATATGCCGATGATGAGGATGGGTGTTTTACTAAGGAACTCAGTGTACAGTTGCACTATAGAAGCCAGAAACACTTAGCAAATATGTTTTTGCAGTTGATTTTATAAATAGCTTATATAGCTTTTCCAATTGCAAATCTCCACCAATCTTGACATTCTATTTGAGCCATTGGAAGACAATATTCATTAAAAGAACCACAGCTGCTCTGCAGGCAGTCACAACTCATTATTTATAATTAATATCCTTCTATATTCAGACGTATAAAAACATCTTTTCTCTTCATCCTAGTGTTTATGGCTGTGATGTGCCAGACTGCCAGTAAATTTGAAACCTGAGGAGTTTGTTTTTGGAGTTTCCAGTGGAGATCAAAGTTTCAATAGTCACTCTCTCACTGAAAACTTTTGCCAGCATCAGGCTTATTAGTAGAGTTGTTGCTATAAGTACTGAGCAATATCTCTTTCATGAAGTTTGGACTTTTATAACAGTAAAATAAATTATTGCTGTCCAAAAATAAGACAGAAAAATTTCCCGGAACTGGGGTCTAATATACTTCAGCAAACATTGGCTGTAAACCAAAAAATAGCCTCCTTCTCTAGCTCCCACAGACATGGTTTTCCTCTGATACCTTGGGAGGGAAGCTGAGCTAAAGCTACTTCCTGACTTACAGGACTTTGGGGGGATCATTGTTCTTCAGCAAGCTAAACCTTTCTGTAAAACACTTATTCACATATACAACTAACATACAGTCATTAACACAATATTTATCCATGCAATTGCATTGACTGTGTCACCCTTATATGGCCAGGAGCTTGATTTTCCGTCTACGTCAGTCTAACACTGCTGTACGTCAATGAGCCTCGTAATTTTGGGGAGTGCATAAAGAAAAAGACTAGAATATATCCAGTATGAACCATCATCCCCATTCTGAATGTATGATCACAGCAATGCTTTTAAGTAGTTTAGTGTATATAAAAAAGGACCCATAAGAAGGACCCAAGCCACTCTTAGACTTTCTATTCATTCTTAGTCAAAGTAGTTCTAAACCTTTCTCACTTTCTAAAGCTAAAGAACAAACATTGCTTGAAAACCTTTCAGACATATTTATATGACTTTTCAAGTAAACATAAGATAATGCTGACTGAAGCATAATAAAGTATCATCCATATGTGCAAAGCATCTGCCTTTGGTCTGTAAAACCTTTCCTTCTGAAGATTAAATACTTTCTTCTTTAATTTTTTCTGTGAATGTTGTTGTCTGCAATTTAATCAGATAATTGTGACACTTTTATATGAATTTTGACCTGTTCCAGAAACACTCCAGAGGCCATCCCACACTGTTGGGTGAAAATATCTTGTATGACTTTTTTTTTTTTTTTCCCTTCTTAACATTGACAGACTGATGATGAATAACAGTAACTCTCCAATTCTGATTTGGCACACATGTACAAAGCATCTTGTCTGTCATGCCTATCTCCCAACCACAGCACCTGCTGTAGTGCAGTCCTGTGAGCTTCATCAAATACTTCCCAGTATCATACCAGCTCATCCTGTGACTATGAAACACATCTCTGGTGTTGGCAGAAGGCCACATTGCTTTTGAAACCCTCTCTCTTCTCCTAACTCTGGAAAGAATGTGCTTGAAAAAAAATATTAAGAGGGGCAGAGTTTTCCATTTTCATTGCAAACAATTCTGAGTCCATGCACTCAATCTCTATTTAAAGGAGTTTAAAATACTCCCAAGTCAATGTCCCCAACAGTTGACTCTTCTTAGATTTCAGTTATGTCACTGGAGCCTGCAGGGCTGGCCACAAGGAGTTGCTGAGGAATGACTGAATGAAGCAGACCTGCCGGTCCCCTTCCAAGCCTGGTTGGAAAGATGCAAAAGATCTTGACACGCTTTGTCCTCTGCTACTAGTCAAAGGACACATAGAGTTGTCTACTGATGACAGCCTTTCCTACCATAAATTTTATAAAACCTTTCTTAGGACTTTATTTTTCAGTACCAGTCTGGCCATCTTCTCATACTGATGCTGCCACATAATCCTATGGAATTTCTGGATTGATGTGGTGCTAAAAGAGCCTATAGGCAAGTTTATTAAATAAAAAGCATTGCTTGGTAATTTTTCAGCACTTTTTTTAATAACTAGTCAAAAATGTAATAATAAATCTAAAGAATTTACTTATATGATGCGGGCAATCTGCTGAATAAGACAGATCACATTGTGTATGGACATGAGTTTAAGACAGGATTTTACAGTCTCTGCTTATTCCATTCCTAAGAAATATGTGAAACATGTGAAAATCTCTCCAGTCTGATAATTAAGAGACTGTTCTTCAACTTGCTTTTTCTACCTACCTGCTATAAAATGGGTTTGGGAGACTAAAATGATCTTTAGTTAATTCTAACTTTTAACTAGAATTATGGAATTTGACAGGGAAAAAGACTAGTGGAAATAGTGAATCTCTGTTTTCCCAGTGGGCTTAGGATATGTAGCCATAACATAATGAAAAACAAAATTGTCTGTAAGAATGAAACTAAGTTTGAAATATGTTTGGTGTTGGGTGAGGTTACACTAATTTATGATGGAAAAAACAATATCTTACTTCATTGCAATGCTCTTCTGGGTGGATTTTGCCGATTACAGATACGACACAGCAGAACTTATAAATAAGATTAACAGCTTTTATAGCTTCGCCTTGTCATTCTTCCACAGAAATATCGTGTAGTAGAAATCAACTACAGATGGCTGAATTTCCAGACTTCATAATAAGAGGCTTTTCCTTATTATGCCTGCAATGTTATCAGAATGATCCCAGGTGACAATAAGGAAAAAAACCACATGTATGTGTCTGTGTACATTTGCATTAGGCATGTATGCATATATAGGCATCTGTACATTGCTATTGTAACTTCTGTTGCCTAAGAACTGAGACTGGTCACTACTGAATCGGCATGGGTGAATTTCAAAATGGAAAAAGATTAACAGGGAAGACAGAAGAAGGTGGAAGAAGAAAGGAAAAATCCAAACAAGACCTGGGATGCTGCTCCCAAGTCCTGATACCCCCCTGTGCCCTGAGACTGGAGCAAAACCATAAACAAATACTTCCACCTCAGTCTCCTACAGAGATCTCCCTATGCGCAGTTTCCTATAGCTAGCTAAAAAATCCAAACAGGCTACTTTTCCACCTCATCTCCCATGGATCTGTGGAATTGTAGCTGTTTGCTTCCCTGGTCAATGTGAAAGAATCCTCCGAGAAATGCTGGCGAGGAAGAATCCCTCTAAGCTGGAAGTTTCTTGATCAAGAGAAACCTGCTCCTCGATTCTACTTCCTGGCCAATGCACCAAAACTGATGTCTAAATTCATGCAAAGAACTCTCAAAACAACCTTAGTGGACATAGACAAAGGAGTTCTTTTATTAGAAGCTTCTAAGTTGCACACTAAAAGTATGCGCACTTGCGTTAGTCAAATGTTGCAGTTTTTATAACTTTAAGTAGTTAACATACTTGATATCTATAGCCAACCCATCATACCATTTTCCTCTGGTGCTCACCTTCAGAACTCCTCAGAATTGCCTTGGAGCCCTTCCAAGGGTTCTGAGCTGACTCTCCTGTTTTGACTACAAGGTACTTACTGTCTCGGAATTCTTCAAAACAGCACGGCCTTGGTAATGTCTGTCTAACAGAAGTTCAGGAATCTGTGAGAAAGTGCTCAGTAATTTCTAATTGCCACCTAAAATGTGAGAAACTTAAGAAAACCCATTCAACCTATACAACTCCACGAAAATCCATAAAATACATATTTAGCAATATTCCTGCTGTGGCCCTTGTAAGGGCCTGAGCATTTTTGTGCTTATCTGTCTGAATCTGTTCCTTCTGCCAATAAATGTTCTATGCCCTATCCTGTGCCATTACTGGAGCTGGAGTACTATCCCCTTTAGGCTCTTTAAGTCTCTGCTTGTCCTGAAGCACTGCTACATAGCCCGCCTTGACAAATTTCCATAAATATTTAGAGTTCACCTTATGTTTTTGTTTGCTTGTTTGTATTGTTTTTTGAGGGATTGTTTGTTTGCTTATTTTTGTTGTTATTTTAGTCATACTTATTTTTCTCCTTTTTCATGACTAGAGGATGTGGTAAAATGCCATCAGATCCAGTTGATATTTTACATTTTGCAATCATACCTCCCTGGGAGCATATTTAGTCCGTTGGTGACTAACCTTTACTCAAAACACTCAGAGATGTCTTTTTGGTTCTACTCAGATAGAATACAATCAAATATCAGTATTTTACACTGAGGAAAAGAAACTGGTTAGTTCTGCCGTCTATTATGTAGATACTTACTGTTTTATACTAGAAGTTACAATATTTAAGAAGAAGTGTAATTTGAAGAAAATCCACAAGAAATTGATAACAAGCCCCTATATCAAGGAAATATCCATGTAGAGTTGTATTCTGCTTTGCCCGTAAGATATTTCTTGTATCTAAACCACTCCTTTGATTTATCTCTTGAAGAAATGCATATCCAAAATTAAAAGGCAATGTACTGTTTATCATCTTCAAATACCTAGTTACATTATAATGACCAGTCACCTTTCCATCTGTAGTTTTACAAAGAAGTTCCTGGCTGACCCAAAAGCTATATGTTTTATCTTTCTTGGTCTCCAAGAACTTAGCCAGGTAAAGTAGTGCGGTTTGAGTTACTTCATCCACAGGCTTCCTTCTGAAGTCATGCCAGATGCCTCCTTTTGTTCTGAAAGATTTGGCAGACGTTAGGGAAAAAAAACAACCTTGGCTATGCCATGAAACATGTCAACCTCTACTTTGCAGCAAGAATGCTGTCCCTGTCACTCATGTTGAAGAAAATTGCCTTCACTGCATTTCTTATAAACTTGCTGTGCTGAGATTTTCTGAGTGGTATTCAGTGAGCACTGCTGGCTGGGCCCATGAGGCAACCAGGTCAAAATAAAATCTGCTTAGAGTTTTAGAAAAACTCAGACCCAGTCCTGGGTTGGGTATTGAGATTATGTCTGACTTCTGTGACTTATTTTCTTTTGTTAATCTTTGTATGATCTTGATAAAATAAATAGTGACATATTAAAGCCTGAGCATAACAACATTTGTTTTAAAGTGCTCATGAACAGGATGAAAGACAACTGAAATAGGATAGGAATGAAAATCTTACAGGAACCATACCATACACATCCCATTTGTAAATGCCGTGCTCTAGTATGTATCTACTGACTACATCCCTGCTCAGCAGAGAGATAGTAGGGATAGGAAATGAGAAGCTGCAAGGACCATACAGACCTCCCAGATGATATTTGGAACAGAGAAAAGCAAAACAGCAATGTCACCTATCAAACACTGATGATGCTATGGCAGTAATAAATTAGAAAAGGGGAGAGAAATTTCAAACTCTGAGAGTAGTTTTTATTGTGGTATCTTCTGCCCAAAGGTGGACTGTGCACGAAAATGGAGACAGCAGATGCCATTGGATTCAGAAGAAGAAAAAGGCAGAATAGGAATAAAAGTGTAAGCAAACAACAAAATTTGCACACAGATTTGTAAGTAAATATTTGAGTAAATTGGGATTATTTTTGTCTGATTTTACAAGCAAGAACTCGGGCACAAAATTTAATCCTAGTTTAAATTTACAATTCCATATTGCTCTGTTGATAGAAGTTCCTGATAAAAGATGTCAGAGATGCAGAAAAAATCCCATATGAAGGGTAATTGAAACTATCTGAGATTTCATTTAGGAAGGAGAGAAATAGGACAGACTCAGTTCGAGAGATTCAGAATAATGAATGGCTAAGTAGAGACAAATAGAGCCAAGAGAGTTCCCATTTCCATGGAAGCAGAGGTCATCCTTTGAAAGTAAATAAGAGAAAGCCCAAACCAGTAAAAACAATTACATTTTTACAAGTCAAATTGTCAGCCACTAAAGCTTGTCACTACAAGGTACCATTAAGCTAAAAAACTTGGGAGAATTTAAAAGAGAAGTGCAGATCAAAGACTTCATGACTTAAATGCAGAAGAATGGGGGGGAAATAAGCCTACCCACTAAGAAAGAAACCTTCTGCTTGAAAACAGACACTAAACTTTAGCCTAATGTCTACAGGAAGAATTTTTCCCTAAAACTGTATTATTTGGTAGCTGCCAATCTACCACAAGGTCCTTTGTTGCAGACAGCATGTGACATTAACTATGGTTAGAAACATGGGTATTGCTCAATGGACCACTGCATAACCTGGCTTGTGTTGTGCCTCCCAGGAAGATGAATTAGGTTTTGTAATTCAGAAGATGCTGCTTTTTTTGTTTGTTTGTTTGTTTGTTTTTCTTTTTGTGGAAACTATTCATCCCATCTTTGCCTCATGCTGGGAAAGGGATGGACAATTATGTGATATGGGGACAGTTTTTATGAGCCATTATTTCATCCCAATAAGTCTGCTATATTTTATGTGTGCCTGTCTTCTTTACAGTCTTTCTACTGCTCACAGGTAACTTCTTTCCTCCTACTTGACTGCTTCTGCATTTCTCCACCTTTCTAACCCCAGCCTGAAAGAACCATTTCTGGCATGTCACATTCTAAAGGATTAATATTATACTAAACATTGTTTGATCTGTAATTCATCCCATATTTTAAAAACAGTAAGTTTTCTTCTCTTTTTCTCACTCACACAATCAGCAGTGGGCAAGCAACATTTTGTGCAAGCTCGGAATGTCCACTGCTTGCCAAATAAACCAAATTAAATGTCTCACTAATAAGTATGGGGTGGGGGCGTGGAGGGGAGTGGTTTTAACCATTGTTTTTTGCTTAAGTCAAAAGAAACATTAAAACTATATTGGATGTCCATAAAAAAACAGGTTGAAAAGAAAGTGCTATTCCTACACTTTCTTCTTCAGGTGAGAAGTAGCAGATGGACTGAGATTGAAAAAAAAGAGGCAGGTCCCTAGTGTATGGGGAGTTTTTTGTGTGTATGCAACTCTGTGAACTACCGAGTCGCAGAAGCACAAGCTAATCACAGATAAATAAAATTGCTCCCCAAAATTATCTATAGGAAGCTGCTCACAACTTCAAATGAAATGCAGATTTTGATTTCCTCTTTATTATTTGTGTTCTATGAGTAAGTGCACAATAATTATGGTCTTCATTTAGCTTAATGAATACTAAGATTTATGTTTATTATCTGAAAAGCAGTGTCTGAATCTTAAGAAATTTGTGGGTAAAGTTAGAGCATAAAAGATGAAAAAAATATTTTTGAACAAAGTGGAAAATACTGAGATAATATTGTTTTGCAGGATTAATGTTTGAGGGTTCTCTCAGCTGATCACTAGATGCAACAGTGGGTAAGAACCAAAGAAAGTGAAGTCCAGAAAATGTCCCAGTCAGGGAACAAAATCTCAGATATTTATGAAGCTATATAATTTCCTGTTTCTCATATGTAGTCACCTAATAAATCATTGTCTCTCACTACATAACATCACTTTGTATAACTTCGTTCTGTTTGTTATCAATGAGACAGCAATAAAAGAGTATGAACAATGCACTTTCTGCAAGAGACTTTTTCATTGACTTATAAAAAGTAGAGAAAGTTCAACAATTTACCATTCAGTGAATAAGCTATTCTCATAGAGATTTATTCCTTTTTCAGTTTGTGCTATGTTGTAGTAAACACACATAATCAGCAAAACATAAAAAAGTAATGGATTTTTAAAAGCACAATTTAAACTTTTCTGAAATACCTTCTGCATTATCACTTGAAAGCTAGATCTACTGAGCTCTGGAATTGTGAGCTGGTCACATAATAATGTTTGTGATGGCTGTGAAAACACACCTTTCCCTTAGGTGGAAGTGCTAATTAATGTATCTGCTGTTTTTATAGAAATGAGCTGCTGTTTCTATCCGATGTTTTTTTTCTGGCTTCAATTATTAGTTATCATTGGGAAGAAAAGAACAAAATGTTGTTAGGGGTTTTAAAGCAATATAAAACCCAAACAAACAAACAAACAAACAGAAAAATACCACCCATGAAGAAAAGCACACAAGTAAAAGGAAGTGGCATTTATCAAGATCCATCTCCAAAGAAGCTTCTAAAATGGGTCCAGTAAATCACCCAGTCTTTTCAAATACCGATTTTATGTTCATGAATGGACTATCATCTATCAGTACAGTATTCTCAAATATCTCTGTATCTGCACTGAAAAATGTGAAAATGTCTAAAATAGGATTTTTGGAAGTTAAAAGAGCAGAACCCAAGTGTTATTTTGAACAGTATACACTGTATGTTTTGGAGAAGACATAGAGAAATAGAAAGGAAAAAAATCCTGTTAGGGATAGAACTATATACTTCATTGGATTTGGGTACCTAACACCTCAGTGGGGGATTCTGCAGTGTTGGAACACCAGATTCACTATCTCATCTTTGAGATATAAAATACAAAGAGACTTCTAGGACTCATTTATTGCTTAAGGAATTGTAGTTTTTATCCCTAGGTTTCCTGGAAGATGTGAAGGCTGAAGAAGAACTAGACATCATTAGCTAACAAAAATGCAGTAGAATGAAATGAAATAAATGTAGGGGAAAAAAATAAAGGGAAAGAAGAGGAGGACTGGGAAGGTCTCGTTTTAAGCTTCAGATGAATGCTTACTTGGCAAATGTATGGTGTTAGAATTTGACACTACAGGAATGAAAGCAGAAATGTTTTAGGGGGTTTTTAGCTTGTATCACTACATAACTCCATGATGATAAAAGTGAGTAGTTGATTATGATGCACTGCCATAGCATCAGTCTTCTGAAGTTGTATTGTAAAAGTAGTATGAGAAATTAATATAATTTTTAGCAGCTACTTTATAAATAAAGAGAAAAATTAAAATTTTCAAGGAACTTCTTTTAGATATTTTGTCAAGCATACTGCTAAAAGAGAAAGAAAGTCTTGGATTTTGACAAAGAAGGGACAGTTAAAGACAATCTACCCGTGGTTTTCTCCAAATTATGCTTTTCGCCATTGTAATCTACTAGCCTGGAAATCTCAGATCACTCAAGTTTCCTGTATTTCCCTTATGCTTGTCACATCTTAAAAATCCCCATCCTTTTAAGTGGGGCTTTAGGAGTCATACAATGGTAATGCCTCTAAAAATGGTGTGTTTAAGGTTAGTGATGGATGACTTTGTAGAAGATGCAAACAGCTCACTTCTCCAGAGAAACTGGTGAACAATCTGCAGTTAATGACTGCTGCAATGGCACCTTAAACCTTTTACATATAATACATCAATCATTACTTCAAGTAACTCCTCACTTTTTTTTTTTTTCCCTGTAAGTGTCAAAAAGTTTTACTTTTGTGGCAATACATTTTTCTTTACATTTAAGTAGCAGAAATTAGTTAATTTGAATTTATTCCATTTCATAAAAACTAACAATTTTTGAAATATCTACATGGTTTAAAGTAAAAAATTACATGATCAGGGACATGTTTTCTGGAAATAAATTCTCTTACTTTTTTCTTCTGCAAGTCAATAGACAACTTGAGAAAAGTGCAAATTTAAGAGGCTGATAGACAGAAATTTTGCATTATCCAAGGCATAGGGACAGCACAATACAAGACTCTACACATGGTTTCATCAAAGTGTTTTAAATTCGACCCAAGAGCTGCTAATCCAGACTGCCTCCATGTGCTTATAGAACAGAGCATCCCTATTTTAAGCAACTTTGCCCTAAAACCCAGACGTTTTAGGAGTTTGACAAAACCCAATATACCTAGTCTTTTGGTGAATATATTTATTGAAAGTGATGGATCAGTGTCACAATGTCAGTGTCTCCTTGGATTCAGTCCCCCTTGATTTATGTTTCTTATTGTCATAAATTGCAGTCTGTCATTTTACACCAAGCTGTAATATTCCTTTCTGACACCTTCCTACCTTCTACTGTTATGCAAAGGAAAGTAAAAAACCTCATATAATATGATTCATATTGCCTTTTAAATTATTAATAGGCACAGCTGGACTATTTTTATAAATTTATCTAGGACCCACTTGCAAAAATTAACTTTTTCCTTCAACCTATTAGCATTTGGGATAATGAGTTTCTGGTCTTGAGGATTTGGCTTGTGTTGATTCAGAAAAAGATTCCCAGCAGAACCAGGCCAAAATTTATGTCAAAATTATGGTATTATATTATCTTCAAGAAAGAGAAATTATCTCAATCTGAAATGTTTTATTAAATTGTCACAGTATATTTCTGCAGTGAAGGAGTATCAGTTTAGTGACTGAATCTTACTTCACTGGTTTCTGTTGCAGTTTGTTTTTTATTTTTTTTTCTATTATTCAAGAATAAATTAATTTTATCTTAGGAATTTCCATCAGCTCCTTTTTTTCATCAAATTACTTGATTCAGAAGCAAAGCATTCTGATTTTGCCAGGAAGAAGGTGGGCTTAACCAGAACAGAAACACAAAAATTGTGTGTTATAAATAGCAGCTCCACAACAACAACCAAAACTAGTAATACCAAAACAAGAATGATCATCTTTTCCAGTTAAGCTAGATGTAATTATTTCCTTTAATTGTCAGTGACTCTGATGTGAGAAGTCATAAAGCAATGATTCAGAAACATTTAATTCCAGTTATTGGACTGTAAACACTGGGATTTCCTCACACTAGCTGGATATCAAGGACAGTCTCAAACATCCTAAGACACAACTTAATTGTCCAGGCTGTTTTCTTGAAGAATGTAGGACACCCTCCAGAAACCGGTTCTTACCCCAGAGTCAGAGAAAACATCTGAGACAAATTAGTGCATCAGGCATGTGCCAATTGGATAAATCTTATTTGGTAACTTGATGCAAAGGAAATTTTTAGTGCTATCTTTAGTAGTAGGATTTTGATGTCATGAAGTAACCTTGGATGTAGTGAATTATTTGTATCTCCCTTTTTACACTAATAGTAAAGTACTAGTGCAGTAACTACTTTCAGATTTTGTGGTAAGAGGCAATAAGCTAACAAAAAGAATGTGTTAGATGTTTTACTGGTGTCTGTGGCACCTCAAAGATTATTGGACCTGCATAATACTTTGTCACGTAATAAATCCCATCATTTAAGATTGTTGACCATGCTCTGAGGGTAAACATGAAAATTCTGCTAACACAAAACATTTAGATATTTTTAGATTTCTTAAATCTTAGATTCATGTGTCTTTGAACAAATGCCTCATGTTCAGTCACTGTTGATTTGTTTTTTGAATTGTTTCAATTTAATGGACTAGTAGACTACAAAAATAAGATTGTGTTTTACGGTCTGATCTTAAGCCAGTGAACTCAATGAACTCCCCTTTGTTTAAACTGGGTTTAGGTTGAACCCTCAAATCTAGTAATAAACAATACTAACAAAAATCTTAATCTTGTCTAGTGCTTGACACCTTCTTTTCTCAATGCTCTTTACTGCAAATTAAATCCCCATATCTATTCTCGCTCTAAGTTATGGGTCAAGGTAATTGAAATCAATGTGAAGAAAGGACATTTTGACATGGTACCATTCCTAATCCTGCCAAAACAATTACACTAATCCTAGGAGATACAAAAATAGGGGTTTACTAAATCATGGTAGACTCAGTGGGAATCTTGCACTGGGAAGACAAGAATACATTGAAGAAATGTATTCATACATGGGCCTGTAAGGGAAAGCCAGGACTATTGTGAGAAGAGCAGGGTGATATGGTTGGCATAGACAGCTGAATAATTATTGAACTAAAGACAGAGAAGTCTTGTTTCTAAAATATCCTGACACCCACAACACCCTTCTCCCTTATCTGGACTTCAGTGCTGCCTCTGGAGGCTGTCAGAATTAAGTTGAATTTCTGAATTTGCCTTCAGGACATCCCTTCCAGTCCTGTAAATGTATTTAATTGAGACAATAACGCATTTCTTCCCCTTATATCCTATGCAAATGAACTTCTGCCTGTAGAGGTATTTTTTGAGTGTCTTACCCAACTGGGTGTCGCCGTCCGAGTGTGCTCGGCCGTGGCAAGATGAGCCTCAGGAGTAAAGGCGGTGGGGCCAGTTCCGCGCACACTGTGCCTTACCTAAAAAATCCATTGCACAGGCTTATCCCAAGATCTTCGTTCGCAAAGTCCAGCCAACAACAACCCAACTGGGTGGACACCTCTCATTTTATTGCTTTGTTGACTGTAAATAAATTTTTATATGCTGTTCAAATGTGCCTTTTCCTGGCAGGCATAATGGTGGTGCCAATTTGTACTGCCGCTGCATAGTTGTGAGCCCAAGCATGTAACTCAGGACAACATGACTTCTGAAATTTCATCATACAACATAAGTGAGAACAACAAATAGGACTCATTAGTTTGTCTTAAAAGAAAATACTTAAAAAAATTGTATATTACTGCAACTGGAGCATATGATCCTGGGAATACTGGACACAAATCAAATACCTTTACTTTTGCTGACTTCAAAGGAATGTGTTTGGAAAAGAAAGTAAACAAAGTTTCTCTTGAATACACTAAATTCTCATGTCAAGATAATTAAAGAAAATGCTTGTTTATTTTTCTTGCTAGATATTTTTGTTCTGCTTATATAGTAAAGACACTTAGATCCAATAAAATGTACTTCACCCATAGATTAATCCACACCGTGTATTTTTATGCTTGAAAACTAGCCAGTATGAAGGACAGTTTGTGTAGTCCAGTAGGAATGAAAGAAGATGGACACACATAATATACCAGAAAGTCTGTTTAATCTCTACTCTTTGTGGCAAGGATCGATCAGATGCAGCTGGAATAGCCCCTTGAAGTTTGTGCCAAGTTGTTGAACAAGGCAGTAGATTTGTTAAAGCAGTTAGTAATCTCCTCTCTGGAAAAAAAAAAAAAGTAACTAAAATAAAATAAAAATTTTTATCTCTGATCCTCTGGAGTAGTGCCCATTATAAGCAATAAATTCACCCACTTCTGTTAGCACCTCCCTGAGCAATACAAACAAAGGTGTCATCTCATGTGAAGACTTTCATATGATATTTGGATTCAATATTTTCATTTAAGAGTTCCTGCTGGAGTAGAACAGTCAACACATACTAAAATAAAGATAAATATAAACAAATCAGGAAAAACAGGGATAATGAAATACCTATCATTTAGGCATGAAGTCTCCTTGAAAGAAAAAACAGATACTATGGCCAAAGGACATTGTATTGTGTTTTTCTGCTACAAAGGATGTTTATCTTTTTTATAACTCCCATGCTTGCATGAAATTGGTCAGACATAGAGCCTTCACTGTTAAACTAACACAAAATGCATTACAAAAAGGACAGAATGAACTGTGCTTCCTGTAACATCTGACAGTAGCAGGGCAACTATTATGTGACCTCATTAGCAGCTGATGCATAACTTTGGCCATTACAAAATGTTTTAGTAACAGAGGGAATGTTGGACCACTGGACTTCATCCATAGATTTTTTAGCAAAAGTGTAGTAGAAATTCCTAGCTTATTCCTTGCTGGACAGCCATCAAGGATAAGAGGCCATAACTTCAATCCTTATGCCAGTGACTGTTCCCCTAATACAGATCTCTGCCCTGTGAGTACGGACAGGAAAAATCTCCACTTACAAAAGCTACAGAAAGCTTTTATTCAGTTTCTTTAAATTTGTTTTAAACAGTCTGCAAACAATGGCAAGCAGCTGGTTTGCTTTTTTTTTTTAATATCACATTATCTGACAAAAATGTTAATGAGATCAAGTTTTGGGGCACTTTACTGTAAGTTATGCTCAGTCTGAATTTAAGAACAACATACATATACATGTATATATGTATATGTATATACAAATACATGTGTGAAAAATGAAATTCCATGTTGAGTTATGTAAGTCCAAAATGTGAACAGTGTCATTAATAAATTACCACACTACTAAAAAAGCCCCCCACATTTTCCTGGTTCTACCCTCCTAGCTGCATATATGTCCGGCTGGTTGGATGAACCATTAGCTAAGCCTTTTACCAGGAAGGCAGATCCATCATGCAGCCCTAAATCATACACAACAGTCTGTCAGATGAGAGACAATCAGCTACACATTGGAAAACACTACTGTAGTGATTAAAAGTGAACACAGACAAGTTTCTAAGGGAGTAAAACTGGTGACAGGGCAACACCTTGGTACTGCATTCCAGTCTACTGCATTAGAAATTAAGTTATTAAAATGTGACAAAGAGATGGTGGTGGTGTAGGTCCTAGTCCTGCTAACATAGAGTCCACTTCCCACAGACAGTCAATAGCTGCCCACTTTGAGCATGCTAACAGTTCGTCTGAGATCAACAGCTTTGAAGCACAACAGAGGAAGAATTGATGTGATGTACTCCAGCCAAATAAGAGGGAAATGACAATGACTGTCTGAGGAGAAGCAACTTTGGGGATAAGGTTGTTGTCATTCTATTACTCTTATATAAAATAGGGCAGCATTTTTTTCCCATGAGCTGGTGAACAATCAATGTGTATGATCATGAATTACTTCTTGATTAGGAGCCATTTATTGTAGCTACAGAAAGCAAGTGCAGTCAAAGGTGTACTAGAAAGGCATTAGCACTGTGAGAGGATTAATAAGCTTTGCACGATAGAATATTGTACCTCCCTTCTTCCAGATGTAGGCAGCACACCAGCATCCAGTTGCAGGACACGGGCAGTAACCAGTACAAGGAGCAGCAGCTTCTGTGGGGGCACAGTTTGGTGGCTGTCTTGTTAAGTCATCTGCTGGTTTTTAGTTTTATGGCAGAAAAAAACAGTTTCAATCTTCAGACTTGAAGGAAGGATGATGTGGAAGTGTGGTGTTTAATCTGCTAGAGTAAAGAATTTCTCTGGATTACTTTTCTGCTGAGGCAGTGAAATGGATGGGTAATTGCTGAGGACTGCTACTTTATGATTATAGCTGTTTAAAAAATTGAAAGAAAATATGAAAAAATCAGTAATTAAATAACAAGGTTTTTTGTTGGTTTTTTTTTTTTTTTTTCTTGGAAGTATTTCAGTTCTCCTTTTGAACACAACTGGCCGTGGATTTATGTTGTCTCAGTGAATTCCCTGTAAATATGGCCCTCCAGACACTATCTGAAATCAGGCACCTCATTGAATTAGTATTTAATTTTTCTTTGTAATTTCATTTATAGACTAAATTCTTAAACCTGGAAAAATTTGCACTTGTCTTAAAGTTGTTTTATTTGATTAGTGAGTTGGAATAAATTTCAAAAGATATTATTTTTTAAATCAACTAAGAAAAGCTGCAGAGTGGCAAAATATAACCAAATTATCCAGAATGTCAAAAACTGTCCTCCATCGTCATAGGAAATAACTATCCATTCAGCTCTTCTCTGAGAAGAAATCTGAGTAAATAAATGGCCTTTGTAACATGACCAAAAGTCAACAACATTCAAGCTCTCTCCCAAACTGCCAAGGTCTGTGCCTAGGAGGGCGTGGTTAGGGCAATTACTTGATTAAACATCCAGTCTATTTTGTTTGTTTGTTACACTACTCAAAGGAGCGCAGTTCAGTCTCATGGGAGTACTTGTGTATCCAGTAAATAGAAACAGGTTAATTACATGTCTTAAAATCACAGGAGAGAAGATTCTATCCCTTTGTCTTCTGCTAACCCTCAAGGAGAAGCACAGCTGGGGAAGGACAAGACATGTCTTGCCTGCCGGGTTGTAGGCCCTGCATGGTTCTCAAGGTGCATACATCTACTGAGGATGTAGCTCTCTTTCCTTGCACAGTTGTTGACAGATTTGCACTATATGAATATTATGAGACAGGTACATGGTTTATTTATGATAGTTAAGCATTATTACTGCTTGTGGTTTTGAGAGATGGCATTAGGAAGCATTTATTGTGTCTCAAAATATATGCCACTCTTATTGGTATTTACACACCTCTTTTTTGCCCCTGGCCTCAGATCAGCTTGTCTTAAAAGAAGATTTTCTTTCATTTTGGGTTATTTTGTCCGTATATTTTTACTTTTAAAAATCCCTTGTAATTTAAACCATATCTCTAGCAATCAGCATATAACACAAATACTTTCACTAGAGGGGTTTGGAGTTCTTTTCAGGATCATGTTACAAGTCTTTGGCTTTGTCAGTATCAGTCTTACAGTGGAGTCTCGAAGAAGGCAGAATCATGGCATATATCCAGCTGCGCTTGCCTCCAGTTTATACAGACAATTCCTAGGCAGCAATTATGATGATTACAGAAATGCTCGCAGGCAGCCTACAGATACAGTATGGAGGTGTGTCTGAGAGCATCCAAACTGCCTGATGCTTAGCTAGTAGCATGTCAGGAGTACACTGAACCACTGACTATGCTGGTGACTATGATGGTGTCTCATTTTGTTATGGAAGCAATACCTGAGCCATGTTTCCATGCTCACTATCTGGGCATCTCTGAAAACAGAACATAAAGATATCTACTGTGTTGTTGTTTTTTTTTTTTTTTTTTTCCCCTGTCTTTTTTTGTTTCATGACTCTTACTCTCATCTTCCTTCTCTCTTACATATCTAGAAAATCAGCCAGAAAAGGCCTCTGCCCAACTGCTTTTGTCTCCTGAGCAGACTTATAATATGCCCTGTATGATTTGAGATTTTGATGGGAGTATCACTTTTTGCATATAACTGAAATGAGAGTAGCTATTTTTTCTTGGTGTCACATCAACTACAATAACACTATGGCTCCCAGTTTATGTATACATATATGAATAACATGTTTCTAATATAAAGTCCTAGAAAAAACTGACATTTTTGTTACTTCATTTTTCCTATATCTTCCATTAAAGTAGCCAGTATCAAAACTGCTAATAGACAGTTGTATTAAAAATTTGGTATTTACCCAAAATTATATATCCCAAAGTCTAAAGGAGTATGGTTAGTATAAATCCATTAACCACTGAAGTATTTGGAAGAAAAGAAGACTTTCTAAATAATTTGATGTGTGACTGTGATATATTTCTGTTTTACTGTTCGTAGTTACGTTTTCAGAGCTATGGAAAAAGGAAATGTATGATTCTTTTCTCTAGTATACACTCTGGATTTTCTTTTCCAAATAAGAAAGGAGTGCATCTAGAAGATTCATTCCTAATCTGTTGATTAGAGATGTGTTACAATGCTGGAGTGGTTCACAGAATCATAGAACGGTTTGGACTTGAAGGGACTTTAAAGATGATCCAGTTCCAACACCCTGCCCTGGTCAGGGACACTTTTCACTCAGTCATGTTGCTCAGTGCTCCACTCAGTCTGGCCTTGAAAATTACCAGGGATAGGACATCCACAACTTCTCTGGGCAACCTGTTTAGTACCTCATTGCCCTCACAGAGAAAAATTTCTTCCCAATATCTAATCCAAACCGATCTTCTTTCAGTTTAAAGCAATCAACCTTTGTCTTACCACTTACATGTGCTTGTAAAAAGTCCCTCTCCGTCTCTCTTGCAGCCCCCTTTAGATACTGGAAGGCTGCTCTAAGGTCTTGCCAGGCCCTTATCTTCTCCAGGCTGAACAACCCCAGTTCCCTCAGCCTGTCCACATAGAAGAGGTGTTATAGCTGTCTGAGCATATTCATGGCCCTCCTCTGGACTCAGTCCTACAAGTCCATGTTTTCCTGTGCTGAGGACCCCACAACTCAGTACACCAGGTGGGATCTCACAAGAGTGGAGCAGAAGACAAAGCAGAATCACCTCTTTTGATCTTCTGGTCTTGATTCCATATGAGATGAATTTTAAGATATATCACACAGTCTCACTGATCTTTGCCCATACTAAGCAATCCTCATTCTTCTGTCTGATCTTCTGATATTTCAGTTATAGAGTGAGAGGTTCGTGTATAATATATTAGATGTCATCCATATGTGTTTTTAGTGGAGAGCATCTTTCTAAACAGGGTTCACACTGAAGACAGCACAGTGTTTAGCTTTCTTACTCAACCTGACTACAAGATAAGGAAAAAAGAAAGCAGAGCTGATTCAGGAACATGTCTTCATTTAGATAGATGTCCCCTAACCCAGTGTGCTGCCTACATTCAGGGAGCTGGAATTTTGCTTCACTAAACTTAGAAGGATGAGGAGAGAATTAGTTGTGCACATTCTGCTTATATTTTGCTACTTTGCTGTGAACTACAAGTCCCATAGCTTAACTTACATTTTGTCATTTGCACTTTTTATTTCCTTATTTCTTTTCTGTTAGGGATTTGCTCATATTTCATTAGCTGAAACGTGACTCTAATGTCCTTCTACCCCAATATTTCTTCACAGTTGTGGTACTTTGGCTGCTATAACAGTATATGCTCTGTTGTTACTCTTGAGATTTCAGTGATTCATTAATTGTTCAACATAACTGCGCAATTGACTTAATAGCACATGATATCAATCTTTACTGATTGCAATAAATCCTGTTGGAAGTGAATCTCCAACTTTATTCATGTGGAACCATAACTAAACTGGTAGAAATGAGATAATGCTCAGAATAAAAAGCCGTCCAAAAAACATGAAGAATATGATTGTATTTACTCAGCTATCTTTTTCATCCTGTGTTCAGCTTTATCTTTTTAGAACCTTGAAACCCTTTCCTTCCTTAGTCCTTTCAGCCTTTTCAATTTAGGAGATGTATTTTTCTCCTGGAAAAGAGTAGAAAGGAAACCAAAATGAATGGCAAGTTGTAAAACAACAAAAAAGTATTGTGTACTGGTAGACCAGTAACTCTGCAGAACAGTACTGAATGGTTGCAAAAATTCAATACATCACTGTGTATCCAGTTGTTCATATACACTGACCTAAAAGGAGAAAATCTTCATAGAGTATCTTATGTTGAAAAAACCAAAGAGAACAAGAAAAAAATAGAAATGATTGGTGATGAATTGAAGAACAAGTATGAATTAAGTAAGTAAATTAAAAGCTGTTGGGTCTTTTTAAACAGATATATTCTCATTCAAGTTGTTGGCAGACCCTCAATTACGATCTAACATGTTTCCCCAAGGATAAGAGTCTTTGTAGGAGACAAGAGATTTTCAAATCTGGTGCCAGACAGTGAAATGAACTCCCACAGGAGCCATAAGTCATAATTTCTTCCACCTTGCTCTGTTTAACACTAACACTTTACAGCATGTACATATGATGAAGTAAAATCTACCAGAGAAAACAATTTTATTTCATGAACAATTTCTGCCTTGGGGAGAGTATAAGAAGATACAAATCTCATTATGGTTTAGATGCCACTCATGTTTCCAGAGTATGACTGGTAGACACTGAGAAACCATGCTAATGAAAGCAGAATTGTAACTCATATAAAGGTCTAGGCAAGAAATACCTGCCTGATAATAAAAGGTAGTAGACACCAAAGCAACTGATTACCAATGCAGTAAAAATGAAGTTCTAGCATTAGAGTTTGAAATAATCAAATCTCACTGTTTTATGGTGTTTAAGAGAAGATGAAAACCAGCATAATGTGAACACAGTGGAACAAATCATCTTGAGTACCATCAAATGGCACATTTACAGGAGTGTTGGTCTGCTGGAAGGCAGAATAGCTCTGCAGAGGGATCTGGACAGGCTGGGTGGATGGGCCAAGGTTCCATTCAGGGGTTGTTCTGACACTACAGGTTAGAGGAAGAGTGGCTGGAAAGCTGCCGGGTGGAAAAGGACCTGAGAGTGCTGGTTGACAGTCAGCTGAACATGATCCATCAGCGTGCCCAGGTGGTCAAGAAGGCCAGTGGCATCCTGGCTTGTAACAAAAATAGTGGAGCCATCAGGACCAGGGCAGTGATTGTATCTCTGTATTTCGCACTGGTGAGGCCATGCCTGAAATCCTGTGCCCAGTTCTGGACCCCTCACTACAAGAACATTGAGGTGCTGGAGCATGTCTAGAGAAGGGCAACAGAGCTGGTGAAGGATCTGGAGCACTAACCATATGAGGAGCAGCTGAGGGAGCTAGGGTTGTTAAGCCTGGAGAAAAGGAGGCTCAGGGAGGACCTTAAAACTCTCCAAAACTACCTGAAAGATGCTTGTAGACAGGTGGGGGATTGGTCTCTTCTCCCAGGTAGCAAGCAGTAGAACAAGAGGAAATGGCTTCTAATTGCACCAGCAGAAGTTTAGGTTGAATATTAGCAAAAATATCTTCACAAAAAGGGTTATCAAGCCTTGGAACAGACTGCCTGGGGAAGTGGTTAAATCATAATCCCTGGAGGTATTGACAAGACATGTAGATGTTTTGTTATCTTAGGGATAACTTAAACTTAGGGACACGGTTTATCACTGGACTTGCCAGTGCTAGAGTAACAGTTAGACGTGATGATCTTGAATGTCTTTTCCAGTCTAAATGATCCTATGATTTTATGATTCTAAAACCTGCTCACCTGCCCCTTCTTATTCTTTTTGATAGTACTGCCACATTGTTAATCTTCGGGTAATGTTTTAGTGTATCTATCAAACAAATCTCTTGGATGAAGTAGCTGATGTTATTTAGCCTAAAGACTTAGTTTTGTGACCTTCTGTTTCCCATACAGAAACTGTTGACCTTGAAGATGGTTTGGAATTGATTCTTGGGCTTCTCATCTTCCCCGGAGATCCTGTTTCTGAATCATTCCCTATGTTTAACAGTAAAAACTAAACTCAACTGTGTCTGCTGTTGGTTCTTTGACACTGTAAAAAGCAGTTGGTAAATCTTGCTGTTTCTTTAAAATCTTTGGTTTTTCAGAGAGTTCTACAAATGAGGTGGGAGCAGATATACCCTCTCCAGACCAGACATTTAGCATTTGTTTCTCTCCCTACAGCTGTGATATCTGAAATTGTGTGTTTACTGTTGAAATTTCAGCTTCTCCCAGCTGGAAAGTGCTAAAATGCACTTTAAAGGGATGAGACGAAGGTGGCAGTAAAGGAGTTAACTTGTGCACCCAGTTTCTGCAGTATTCCCTGTTGCTGCTGGGCTCTGTGCTGCAGGTCATGTTTGCATTGCAGCATTACAAGCATTCCTGCCTCTGCCTTTTTTCCCTTCCCATTCAGTACACTGATATTAATGCCCATCCTGTTATCCCTTGACATCTTCATGGAAATATTTCAAGTCTTTCTTGAGGGCAGTAAAGTCTTTAAACACAGAAAACCCCCTTCATCTGTGAATGGACTTTGACATTTGCAAACATGGCAGTAAGTAATGTTAAGTTCTTTTCAATCTCCATGTTTTCCTTATTACTCCGGAGCACATCTCTCTCCAGTTTTACTTCACTTTAAAGTGAAGAAAGCTTCTTTTAATTTAGTGCTAGCCATGTGGTATTCCAGGAAAGACTGAGGGACAGAAGAAAGACATGTGCTGCAATTATGGTATACAGACATTCCAAAAGTTTAGAGAAACCATGCAAAGATGATATCTCCATTCCATAACTGAGAATGACCCTCTAACTATGAGAAAGTTGTGCATTTAGGATTTTTGAAACAGAAAGTGTCAGATAATTCCAAATCTTCTGTAAAATCACATTTATTTTTTTCATATTGAACAATTAGATACTCTACATGTTACAATCCTTGGTATAAGCAAAAAAGAACTTCACATGTAAGTTATGTATGTTATTTTTCTGGTGTCTCTTGTAGCATTTTTTCATATATTTGGAAACTGTCAAATGGACAAGTCTCTTATCCACATACCCCTTCAAGTATGACTGTATAGACTTACGAAATCATGTGAAACTTTGCAATGTGAAGACTGTCTGGATTGTACTTTTGTTCCTGTAAGTCTTTCAGAAAGTATTTTGCATGTAAAACTATTTGCTCTTATAGATTGAGATAACCATGTACACAACAAATAACATACACCCACTATTCATGATTAACAAATGTAAATATGGATGTTAATTGTATTTCCAAAGGGAAAAAACACAATTTCAGAAAACACTGTTAAAAGATGCTTTGTTAATGATTCCTGCTACTTTAAAATTCTGGCTGTTGACTATCTTCTAAATCTGCTCTTTGAAAAAATTCTTTTAGAAATAAGTCAAGGGCAGTAAAACTGACTGAAATTAAGGTTTTGGCAACAGTTACTACTATGCCTTCAACAGTCTGCGGAAAACTTCACATATATGAAATCAATTTTATCCAAACATTTTTGGGGAAAGCTTTATACGTGCTCTGGATTTTCTTTACCCTCATCACTGATTTCTAAGGAATATGTGTGTGAAATTAAACAAATCTGTTTCTTCTCTTGCTTTAGCTATTTCCTGGTGCTGCATTGGCTCTGTTTCATGATGAGCTGTTGATATTGCAAAATCTGGCTTGTGGTGCACAAAATAATTCAGTTAAAGAAGCTAAATGATTCAAATATCCCAATACTCAGCAAAGTGGAGGAAACTAAGAGACCTGTTTAAAATAACTTGCTGAAGTTTCAGAAAGTTGGTACTTCTTGAAGTTCACTAAACATTTTTTTTTGAGATCTGAGTTATTGAGAAGAATTGGTAATACTTCAGCTTTAAGAAAACATTCTTTTTTCTTCAGTTTTTAAAAGTCTTTCAGGTTTTGATTAGTTATAAAAGGCAAGTATTTTAAAAATAAATGTTTGCTTTTCTTAATTATCTTTTGCTAGAAATATGTTCTAAATGGGAATGGGAGGGTATTTTTCACATCACCAGTAGCTGTAATACACCAAGAAAGATGGCCCTGGAAAAAACAGTGTTCTTCATGAAGGTTCTAGTTGGAAGCAGTATAATATCCCAAGTCTTGGGATTCAAAATTAGACAAAATTAAAACAAAATCCACTTGACTGTCTCTGTTTAGATGTTTTGATAAAGCGTGCTGACATGGTAATGGACAGAATTGCTATCTAGAAAGTTTGCTGTGTTAGGAAAAAGAGAATAAAGCTGTCCTGTGTTTCATACATTTCATAAGGATAGACAGATTTTCAGTGGAAGAAGGAAAATTATTAGATTCATACAAACAAATGAAAGGAAACTCTTCAATTTGAAAAAAGGTAAAAGATTTTTGATTTAGAGATGGCAGCAGATCATAATGTAGAACAAAAAATGTCAACAGTGGTGTCTCCTCTGGCTATAGTCAACTAATCTGAGTTACCCATTTTCCATCTGAAGAGTATGAAGAAGACTTCACACTCGATTGTCTGGAGAAGCCAGAGGCTGGGAAGTAAAGTCCACGCCGTGCTTCATTTCAGTTGGAATTTCATGACAATGAAGAAGCAAATACATTGGCTAGTTAGCAAGATAATCACTGTTATATGATAGAAACACTTTTTAGTTATAGAATATGCCTTTAGTCATTCATTTCTAGGAACTGAAACATGTAATTCTCATTTTTACTTTCCAAACTGGCTGTGTATTTCTGTTTAAGTAAAATATTGCAGTATTTTAGATTTATTTGAGTTAGAGTATCTAAGTGACATTTGTTAAATATATGTTTTCGGGCTTAGTGAGATGAAATGTAAGAGTTAAATCTTGGTTAAATTAGCTCACATTTGACTTAATTGTCTCTGATGTATTACAAAACAAGCCTTCAAGGGCAAAATACAGTCAAAATTGGGTTGTGTAGAATTTGATGAGATAAAGTTAGTCAATTCCTTTTTTTACAGAAGACAATACTTGATGTATGTACATGTGTGTACACAGCTGCCCAAAGTGAGCAGGGACACATCTCCCTTGGTTAGTGTCACTGTAATTCTAAAAGACTCCACAATACCATTATCTAGTAAAAGCCTTTTTCGTCATCAGTGGTCAATAATCTGCACAGGCATTTACTTAACATAAACACTGTACTCACCAGTTTGTGGAGGAAATATCTATGTTCAATCTAATAGTGAATAAAATTGGAGCTACACAAGACATGGATAGAAGACACTGTTACTTTAGGGTTACAGCATAGGTCTGTTAGGACTGTCCTTGTGGCTATGTTCATGCTTCTTAGGTCTGAAGTTATTAGGCTCAAATGAATAAATATTTCGTCTACTTAAGATAAAATACGACCACTTAAAAAACATCAACAGTATAGATTTTGCATATATTGCTTTTCTCAGATTATTTATATCATAATGTCATACATTCTTAGGCATGAATTGTGTAATATGGAATTTCTATTTGCCTTTGATATTTGTCATTTCTGTGATAAATCTTTTGCTTTTGTTGCCTTTAGTCATAATTTATGCTGCACCTTAATTATAAATAAAGTGATATTTAGAATGACAGGACAGTGAATGTCCACAAATATTTATGTTTAAAAAGATCAAGAAGTTTGAGGGAGTCGGCATCAGCTCCCAGATGGTGAAAAGTACTCTGAGGAAAATTCAATCCAGAGTAAGAATTAATTTTATTCTTAATTTTCTTCTCTTTCCCTTATGATCAAATGATCTATGGGTTTGGAACCATAGTGAGCAAAAAAACTCCCAAAACCAAAAAAGAAAACCCTTAGGAACCTCTTTAATAACTTATTAGTAGAGATGCTGTATCACTAAACTTCCAATCAGAATAAGTCCATTGGAAATTCTGTCACTTTGTGTAAGTTCTCTTGTTACAAAGCAAAAAATGACATCTGTTTAGTACTGAGGTAGTTAGAATTGACTGTAGATAGATCCATATTAAAGCCTGTCACAAGAGGATTGTCACAGGAAGTGACAGAGGAGATTTCAAAGGCTAATTAATTCTAACCTCAACGGGACAACAAGAAGAGTATACAGAGACCATGCTATGGCAAGGACATAGCTTGTGTCACAGAAACAGACCTATGAAGAATACAATTATTTGCATTATCTTTCTGTAAAGGGTATACTCTCCTTTGCCCTGTGCACTTCTACATAGTTCCTGAATTAAGGAGATTAGGTTTTATTTTTCCAGAGCAAAGAGAGTAAGAAATACAAAGAACAAGCAGCAATCACACTGGTAGGTCACTCTCTTGGCTGTCCCTGTACTGTCACCTGAATTGCAGGTTTGAGAGTTTATGGACCAATGCCATTTTTCTCTCTACATCAGAAGGAACAGCTCATATTAATTTAAAGTGACTACAAATGAAAACAAGGAACAAATAGACCTTGATGCAGCAGCAAGTGGGACTGAGGATAACAGAGCAAAGCAGGGAGCTCTTTGAGACAAGCCCTGAGACAACCTCCCAAAATAAAGATACGAAATGACTGTCTTGTGAGAAAGCAGAAGACATCATGTGACAGGTGACAAATAAGCACATTTGATTTGCTGTTTACTCTACTTTAAGGACTAGAAATGAAAAGCATCCCAGTTTATAATCAAGTGTTGTCTTGAAAAGGCAGCTCTGTGTTATTATGAACACCTATTGACCTTAAAGCTTCCAAGAAAGTAACCTCAAAAGAATATAGGCTCATATGGTCTTGTTGCAGAAGCCATCAAAAGCACCACACATTAGTCAGTGACACAGACTTCATCCCACTCTGCCACCAAGGTGCAGAAATTATCTCAGATATCCTTAGCTGGTGATATTGGAATGAGACTGTGAGTCAAATCCTTCCCTCTATGTTTACAGCAAAGTGGATTGGTGCAACAGTTCTCTTCACCTCAGTGAGACTGAAAGTCTTGTCCAAAATGCAAGCAAGGTGTCTGTGTAGAAAATGGCATACAACCTCCACCTTTCTACTTCCCTACCTCCCCACAACAAAGGAAAAATTTTAGGTTGAAATTTTTTTCATGTCTATGATGCTCTGTTCTTCGTGAGTCCTTTACAAACAGAGGTCAGTGTGGACGCATACCCGTGAGTTTGTCACCTGATGCTGTGCCACAGGTCGAGTGCCAGTCTGGTGCAGCCACTTGCAACTGCCCTGGTTAAGAAAGCCCACTGCATAAGGAAAAATTATGAAGATATACTTTGGTTTGCCTTTAGGATTCATTCTCTTGCCAAAGTGATTTAAGAAGGTTTAAGAGTAAGTGAGGAAAAGACTCGCATGCTTTAATTTATGCTTCCTCATATGTTCTTAATCCTCCTTTCTGGGGTTTAAGATTTCATGAATATAAGACATTGTATGTGGATTTAAAAAAGTGTGGTTTACACCAGCTGACACTGTATCTGAATTTGGCCCCAGATATGACGCCTGCATTACACTTAATCTCCACAGTATTCAATTCATTCTGAGAAACAGTTTAACACAGGAACAGCTCCATTTCTTGGTGTCAGGTAACACAGTAACATGCTTGGTTAATTAAATAAAACAACCTAAATAAATATTGGAAAAGTTCCATTTTGCCCTAAAAAAATAATGTCAAAATCCAAAATAAACTTGTGAAGATAGATAATCTTCTAGGATTCTCACTTTGGATGCCTTCCATTGACTTCTTATGAAACAACAGCTTCTCATTGCTGCTGATCAGTACAGGAGAGTATGTGAGAAGCAGAAGCTGGAGAAAAGGTGTGATTGAAATTCAATTTATTATTTCTCATGAATGACAGGATACATCTCTATGTGATCATGTCTGTTCTGCATACATATCAACAAGAGAAATAGATGTATCCCATTGTCTGTTAGATGAAACCTAAACATACTAGATTTCACATTCTTTGCTTCCCACAAAATATGATTTATCTTAATGAATTCTTCTAAACACCCCAGCACAGACTTCAATTACACACATTATTCCCTTAGTCGATTTGTAAATACTACCATTATTCATTAAAGTGAAACAGTTCTCTAAAAATGATGAGTAAAATTTTTGTTTGAAAAACAAACAAAATATTCTGTTTTAGGGAAATGGAAAAACATAATTTAGTTTCTCACAGAATGCAACAATTAAGTGTTTTAATACAGTAGGGTGTGGGGGTTTTGTTTGTTTGTTTTTTTTTAACCGGAACAATTTAAGCAAAGGAAAAATTTAGTTTTGAGAAATGTCACACTAAGATGCATTTCTGTGAATGAAGAACAGTTTTACTCTTTAGAGGTAACCTGCTTGATGTATTAAATGAATGAATGTGATCTGGAAAGATGATTGTTAACATAAGCAGATTTTAAAATAGCTGTCAGTTTGAAGTACTTTATTTCCAAATGTATTCAGAAATATGTGTCATACTCCTGTGTTGCCTGAATTGTACTATCAG
>VXAU01001325.1:538390-559466 GCA_013399695.1 Formicarius rufipectus | reverse complement strand
TTTTAGATCTTAATGAAAGCAATAATACTTGTTTATTTAAAGGGGAAAAAAACCCCAAACAAACAGAAAGAGTAAAGGTGACTATCCAAGAATATCCAATAGCTGCATTGTATATTCTCATTCAACATGTCAAAGAGGAAATGAATGAATGACACAATGTGTAAAGGTTACTGGAGTGTGAAGAGTTTTTAATAAACCAGTTAAACAGCCAATGCTTAAAATTAAGTTCTCAAAATCCTGCTCCACTTAGTCATATCATAGCAGGTTAAACATTTGTATTAAATAGTAAGACAGTTTTATTTCTTTACTGAGTCTTCTAGGAAAGATTGCATGATGAAGACATTCTTAATGAACATTGTTCATTCTGCTTTTGCTGAAATGCAGTTATAAAAAAACTTCATCTAAGTACAGTTATTTTTATCTAAAACCCCTTAAATAATGATATACCTTAATCAATTATGGACATTAGAAAAACTTTTCCTGCCCTACCATCTGCCAAAATAGAGTTGAATGCAATTTCCTCTGAAATGGCAAGTGTTGTAAGAAACCGTTAAAAATAGTTTCAAAAATCACTTGCTATGTTTGACCTTCCAAAATAAGTACTAAATCAGGTTTTTAAAATATGTATTTTTTCTTAGTGATCCCAAAATGCCTTTTTTAATGCAATACTAGAAGCCAGACATGGTTTTCCACATAAATCCCAATGATCTTGTCTATTTTCATATTACATACTGAGGAAAAAGAGAAGGCATATTTATCTTTCCATTAAAGCGTGCTGGCAAACCAAGTGAGCTTTTAACCTGTTGAAAGAACAATTTTTTCAGAAGCATAGAAAATGGCAGAATCAGTAAATAGTGGACTGCCAAAGGGGATCAAAAAAAATAGTTTAGTTGTATTTTTGTACCAAACAAGCTAGTGTTTTTTGTATGAGACCTTTCTTTCCAACTTTTCCTAGAGAATGCAATGCAGACCACAGGAAATGAAAAAATGTTCATTAAGCTGTCTCCAGCATCAACTAGATCTTTCCAAGGAAGATATAAATCCCCATATTCACTGAGGGAGGAGGAGAAAGGTAATACTTTTCTATCCCCAGGCAAAGGACAAAAAAAAATAAGAGTCCCTCTTAAGCTGTTCCTGATGCAGTGAAATTATACAGTGCTACCAAAACTGAGTTTTGGAACTTCTCACACCAGGATTGCAAGTACATTTATTCTAGCTAGATTTTGCACAAAACGGAGTATATTGGCAAAGAGTCACAGGTTCAGGAACAAATGTCAGGGATGCACCAAGAATTCAGATACAACTCAGTTCCCAGTTGCCTCTCTGATAAGCTAGGATATTTCTGGCTCCAAGTAGGAATTCCACTTCTTTCTGCTATGTGATGGAATCCTGTTCATTTGAAGACAAAGCAAGGTGCTGTGAAGTACTTCAGACAGTTGTTCTGCCCAAGAAGTGATTTAGAGCTAAAGTGAATGGCAAAACCATACAGAGGAACTGGGAATTTGCATTTAATTGCTGAACCAAACAATATAACTTGCATACCTACATGTCCTCAGTCTGCATATGTCCTCACAGAGAAGTGAGACCACATTATCTACTTTAGGTATGCTGTTGCTTAATAATCTGCCAGGGCATGTAAAGGAACAGGAACTTCACCTAGCCTGAATTGTAAGTTACAGAAAGATGAGGAATAGGTCAAGCAAGGATCTGCCTTAGGGCTTGCATGTTTTTCCAGAGCCCTCTGATTCATCTGTGCCTTTTCAAGAGCAAAGGGACTATGGCTAAGAATTTGTGTAAAGCTATATTCATTGATTGCTTGCCAAATTATTCTTGAAGATGTTAAGCCAGAGGCCAGAGTTCCTAGAGTGGGATGGAAATCAGAGGAAAATATCTGAGCCACTGCAAGACCTGAGAAACCTGAGGCACAGGCTGGGGTCCTGTGTCTCAAGGAGAAGATTGAAAAGTACTGCTCTGTTTAGTACCCTGCAGACCTCACTACTAAAAAAAGGTGGCAGGATCCTTACTGAAAAAAATATTGTACACTATCACAGAATCATAGAATGGCCTGGGTTGGAAGGAACCTTAAAAATGATCTAGTTGCAATCCCTCTGCTGTGGACAGGGACACCTTTCACTAGATCTGTTTGCTCAAAGCCCCACCCAACATGGCCATAAACACTTCCAGGGATAGGGCATCCGCAGTTTCTTTGGGCAACCTATTCCACTATCTTACCACCCTCACAGTAAAGAATTTTTTCCCTAATATCTAATCTAAACCTATCCTCTTTTACTTTGAGTCCATTCTCCCTTGTCCTGTTGTTCTTGTAAAAAGTCTCGCTCCGTCTTTCTTGTAGGCTTCCTTCAGGTACTGCAAGGCTGCAATTAGGTCACTCTGAAACTTTCTGCTTTCCAGTCTGAATAAACACAATTCTTTCAGCCTTTCCTTGTAGAAGAGGTGCCCCATCCCTCTAATCATCTTGCTGGCATCCTCTGGACTTGCTACAACAGATTGCGTCCTTCCTGAGCTGGGGAACCCAAAGCTGGAATGCAGTGCTCCAGGTGGGCTCTCATGAGAGCAGAGCAGAGGAGCAGAATCACCTCCTTCGATCTGGAGGCTTTGGACGCAGTCCAGGACACATTTGACTCTCTGGGCTGTAAGCATACTTTGCCAGCTCCTGTCCAGCCTCTCATCCACCAGCAGCCCCAAGTCCTTCTCAGCAAGGCTGCTCTTGATCTGTTCATCCCCCAGCCTGTATTGATACTGGGGGTTGCCCGGACCCAGGTACAACACTTTGCACTTGGTCTTGTTCAACCTCATGAAATTCCCATTAGTCCACTCCTAGAGCTTGCTCAGGTCCCTCTGAATGGCATCCCATCCATCACTTTTTTGTTTTCTGTTTTGTGCAGTTTTGTGACAACTGCACCCCTCAGCCTTATGTCATCTGCAAATTTACTGAGGCTGCTCTCTATCCCTTCATCTATATAATTAAATAATATATTAAATAACACTGGTCCCAGAATGGACCCTGAGGAACACCACTTGCTGATGTCCATCAAGATTCTGAGACACTGACCATTACCCTCTGGATACAAACATCCAAACACTTTCTTATCCATCTGACAGTCCGCCCACCAAATCCATCTCTTTCCAATTTAGAGAGAAGAATATTTTGGGTAACCATGTCAAAGGCTTTGCAGAAATCCACATAAATGACATCTGTAATTCTTCCCTTGTCCACTTAATGTAGTCACTCCATCATAGAAGGCCACTAGGTTGGTCAGGCAGGACTTGTGCTTGGAGAAGCTGTGCTGGCTGTCTGGAATCACCTCCCTGTCCTGCATGTGCCTTAGCATAGCTTCTAGGAGGACCTGTTCCACAATCTTCTCAGGTACAGAGGTGAGGCTGACAGGTTGGTAGCTCCCAGGGTTCTCCTTCCTACCCCTTTTTAAAAATGGGTACAATATTTCATGTTTTTAAGTCACCTGGAACTTCACCAGACTGCTATAACTTTCCAAATATCACGGAGTGTGGTTTGGCAACTACATCAGCCAATTTCCTCAGCGCTCTAGGATGCATCTCATTGGATCCCATAGACTTAGACACATTTAGGTTCTTCAGATGGTCATGAACCTGATCTTTCCCTACAGTGGGAGGGACTTTGCTCTGCCTCTCCCAATCCTGCTGTCCATCCACTCAAGAGGTGTGAGAAGATGCCACTGAAGACTGAGTCAAAAAAATTGTTGTGTACCTCAGCCTTGTCCTCATCCATTGTTACCAGTTTTCCAGTATTGTTTATCAGGGGATAAACTTTCTCTGACCTTCCTTTTTGACTTAACATACCTGTAGAAGCCCTTCTTGTTATTCTTTGCTGTTTCACTTTGTTTTTTTACTGAAAGAGGTATTCTCTGTCTTTGCTGAGGAAATACTTAACATCAGTAGACTAGACCCTCAGACCATTACAAGGAAAGAATTGATACAGATCTGAGTTTATTGTCCCATCCTGCATTCTGCTTCAGCTATTTGCCTTCGTATGATGTAGTAGGAGTCCCAAACAGCAGGAACTGAGGACAACACTGTCTTTGCAAAGAGGATCTGTGCAGCTACATCTGCAGGGTTATTTTGGAACTATTCAGTCCGCTTTACAAAGGTCTAGGGGAAAGATGTTATTTAGTTCTTTGTTTTCTACTACAGCAGATCTGCATTACAGGGCCCTGGACTTTGGGCAAGAGCAGGCTTGCCAGGTCTCTGTTCAGAGACTTTAACCCCAGCAGGAAAGGACAGAGCAGCATCGTTCAAAGGCAGAATGCAGCCTCCCAAGGACCACCTTTTTCTCTCCACCACACTGAGTGACACTTATTTGAGTCCAAGTCAAAGACTCATATTCAGATCCCCACACCTGCAGCGTGTACTGATTCTTCCCAATTCTCCTAAATGTAACCATTCCAGGCCAATGATCCACAATGTGTTCTTCCAGCTATTGGCATGCATGATTTTGCCATTTGTAACTGCTAAATTCTTTGCATAAATATTAAGAAGCAAGAGTCTTACAAGACATCAAAGTGATATGTGATTCGCTAAATCATTTTCCTATGAAGTACTTTATAAATGATGCATTACTTCCGTCAGAATGCAGCCCTTCAGCATGGCTCATTAAGTCTGGCAGTTGCCTACTTTTCTTTTGATCTTCTGCATAGGGAAAGGAAATAAAAGTCATTTTTATCTCCTTAGGAGCATCCCTACCACCTGCCCTGAAAAAGAACAAACAACATTTTCAATTTGAAGGGGACGTTTTTTCCCTATCAGCTGAGTTCTATCATCAGAGAGTTTACATGAAGTATATTTACAAATTTATAGTCTTTTGGCATTACTCTTCCTCTAAATAAAACTTCACTGTGAGCCATAAAGGTGATCTGTAGGCCTGAAGAACACTTAAAATTATCCCAAACAGGTATCTGGGTCTTTTTCCAAAAGACAACAGTCTGGTTAATGTGAAGCTCAGTCTCCACTTGATAAGTCTTTCACAGCAGGTGAGGACCTGAACCATCTGATTAGAGATACATTCTGCACTCTTGACAAGATGGGCAAGCGCTCGTAAGAGGATATGAATAAGTGCAGTTACTTTTTACATGATCGATCTATTGTAAATGCTGTTGTACAGAAACTATATAAAAGGTCATATGCATTTTAATTTCAAAATGCTTTCACTTGAAGCTTAGTCAAATGAATTTTCTGTGTAGAACACACTATGTCTCTAAAAACAGTTCGGCATTGCCCTCTGATAAGGGCTTAACAAGCAGTGGTCCAAATGACAGCAGCCGAAAGCTAAATGGACCTCTGGTCGTGTGTGGTCAGGCGGAGCCCAGCCAAGTGAAGTGTTCCTCCGTGGGCAGCCAGCGCATGCAGGTGTCAGAAATGCATCAGCTTCTCAGAGTGCCTCCCCAGTGGGCTGGTTGGATTTCATGCAACTGTCTCCACATTTTCTCATCAAATCCCCTCTCCATGTGATAGACCAAATAACAAGGCTAGGAAAATGACAGCGAGGTTTACAAGCATCTCTCTGTTGTATGGGTGTAATGCTGCATGGTAGTTTGTAAATCTCTTGAGGGGGGTTCCTCTTTCAATCACAGAGACCGATGTGACGGTACATTTGGCTCTGGTGAAGGGGGCTGAGTACGCTGCAATGCTACAGTGCATTAATGAGCACATCAAAGATGTTGACATTGAGGGGTAGGTCAAATGTCAGATTTTAGACTCCCAAAATTGTAAAAGAAGCTTGTTGATGCAATGAGTAAAGAAAGCCACAGAAACAGAAAACTGAGATAAGTAGCTTACAAATTGCTGAGTAGTGAACACAAACGGCTATGCCCAGAGTATGCTAAACAGAGCCAAACAGAGTTAAACAGAGCTGAAAATATAATGGATAATTATTGCAGTATAATATATTTATAGTCTGATAAGACAAAGGGTAACTGTTTTGATCTGAAAAAGTGTAGGTTCAAATCAGATATTAGGAAGAAATTCTTTACTGTGAGGGTAATGAGGTAGTGGAACAGGTTGCCCAGAAAAGTTGTGAATGGCCCATCCCCGGAGGCATTCAAAGCCAAGTTGGATGGAGATTGGAGCAGCCTGGTGTAGTGGAAGGTGCCTCTGCTGGTGGCGGGGTGGTTGGAACTAGATAATATTTAATATCTCTTACAGGCAGTGTTTAATTTTATGATTATAAATACTCATTCAGAGGTATAAAAACAGTGATATTATTGACAAACATGTCAGTCTAAACCATATCAGTTTCATACTAAAAATCATGTTTTCAGTATTTCTAATATTGTTTTCAAATTTCCACAAGACAGTCATTCTCATTTTTGACTTTTTCTTTTTGCATTATTTCTCACACATAAGTACAACCATTTGTATAGATATAGAAAAAATAATAGATTAATCTAAATGAAGGGTCATTTAGATGAAAGGAGTCCATCCTAGTGTTCTCAAAAATGAAAACAGGTTGAAGAAAATTTAGAATCAGAAATATTATATTGGTCATGTTGAAAATACTCTTACACTTGAGTAAATTTGGACCCAAAATTCATTACAGAATACTCAATTAACCACAACTGATGAATTTCAGCTACAGGCAACTGTGGATTATAGACAAGGAATAGATAACATATTATTATCTAATGAAGAAGTCAGGAAATAGTAGGTTTAGCTAACACAATGAGTTATTTAAAAATGTGAAGGACCTATTTTTGACATTGTTCCATCCTACCTACTATTGCTACATGCCAGCAACAGTGGGTAATGGAGATTTGACTTTTTTAATTGTACCATTATATATTGGTTCCACTAGGTAACCAGCACAGAAAATTATGATCCTTGCTTTTGTCTGAAAATCTGTAGTTCCTTTCTTCCTGTTTTATTTTTTTAGATTCTTTTTACATCATTCACCAGCTCTATGTTAGAATCTTTTTATCAGATGTTGTCTAGCCTATACTGTGATGAAAAGAGGAGAATATTTTCTGACTGCTATAACACAGTCATTACGTGAAGAATAATTGTGCCTAAGAAGCAATGCTTCTGCTGCATGTATGCAACTGTAGTACCCAAATATGTAGCACCCAGCACAGTTATCCCCAGTGTTCAATACATCCACACTGGAATGCATTGTCATACCTCATCCACTGTTTACACCACAAGTGTTTTCCACCACAGACAGTCACAGATGTTCCCTTCATAGGTGAAGCGAGGTATTGTGTAGCTCTCACTGAATGGCTTTCTCTTTGTAGTATACCAGTACAGGCAATAAACATAAAGTATATTTTCATTTTCCTGTAGCTTAATAGACTAATACCTTCATTAATACAAGCCACCAGGTAGGCTCTGCAACCACAGAATTTTAATAAAATGTGTGCAACACTATTAATATAGGAAAGACCTATATGATTACAAAATACTGTCTTGGGAGAAATTTATATTTGTCCGTTTAAACAAACATTTTGGAAAAAAAAACCAGCTAAAAGAGATCAGAACCATCTCTCAATGCAGTTGAATGGCTTGGATTTTTTTTTCCCTAGGGTGCGGAAAAACACATTTTTTCCTGTCATGAAGAAGATAAATCACGATCAGTCTGTCACATATAATTTGACAATTTGCAATGCTTGAACAGCAGGAGACCAAGGCACATATTTCAAACATTGCTACTGATAGAAGAGTTTTACAGTAGCTCCCAATTTCTATGCTGGATAAATGTCCTGGTTAAAAACAGTTGTTTAACAGATATCCATGAAGGCTTGGTGAGCTGGAACCAAAGGAGTTGCCTGATTAGTTTTGGTTTTCAAGCTAATAATTTTTTAAGCATGCATGGGAAATCAACTACTATGCTCCAAGGATCAAGCTAACTAACAGGTGTACATCCTGGCCCCTATGAATGTTATGTCAAAGAAAGAGGAATCTTGCTGCATTAATTAAAAGCTATGGCTTTAAGTAAATAGGCAGCAGTTTGTGTCAGTATTTGGATGATAAAATGAGTATGTAAAACTTGCATCTTCTTTTGAAATTTCTCAAAGGAACTTAAGTTTCCCTTGTTGGAGATAATGGCCACCTTCAAAGTCAAAACCGTCTAATAATATTGAAACTACATTTATTGGACCTATGGGATGACTTATCTTTATACATCTTTCCACCGAATCACAGTTTTTCATTGCTTGATATACAGAAAAGATTAGAAGAAAAAAGAAGATCAAAACTCTTCCTACTTCCATAATGTTAAAAAAAACCCAGAACAAACCAAACCCAAACCTGAGAGCATCAGAAATCCTGCTGCTTAAAAATACTGAGAAAAGAGTAAAAGTATTGTCATTAAAGAGAGTAAGGCAAAGGTACAGCCAACTTTCTCCTTCCTAATTTATGCTGTGGCTTTATTCTGAAAACCGTGGCATGGGATTTCACACTGATTATCTCCCCATAATTTCCACATAAAGTATGTTCAGCTTTCAAGTAAACAGATAATTTTTTTTCTCTTCCTACAAAGCACTGGAAGCACAGCCTGCCCTCTGAAATGCAAGCTAAGTCTGCTGTTTCTTGTGAATAATCACCAGTTAAAGGCTAAACCTGCTCTGTCACACGTATTCACCAGCATTGCATGTGAGAAGCTGACTGGAACAATTCTATTTGTAACGAGATAGGAGGATTAATTGAATCTCCTTCATTTCCTTCCAATTAGCTGCAGTGCAGCTCCCTCCTAACTTGGTTTTGTGGGTTTGAGAGATAGGGAAAGAATGAATTAGAACTGATTCTGATGAGGAAGGAAGCAGCTGAGACCAGTGAGTACATTTTAAAGGATTTTTACAAAAATGGGAGCATATTTGAAATAAGATGAGACCTTGGTTGGTCATTGTGCCTGTTGAAATGCCCCGAAATATTCTCTTGACCAAATTCTGAATTTATCAAGATTATTTTGAAAAGAGACTGTGTTGCTGGTTTTGTGCTGTACTTTCACAGGTTTACTGACTGCCTGTGGATCAGTCAGAAAAGAAATAATCCTCGATTTTCTTGATGTGGAGCTTGTAGTAGACCTGTGGTCACATCAGTACACAAACTTGGTGGGAATCAAACAAGAGTATGGTTCCTCTTCAAAGTCCAAAGCTGAGATACCCTTTCCAGCTTCTAGCAGATTTAATATAAGACTGAAGTGTCAGGTTAAAACAAAATCACCCCACCCAGTTGATGCTGGCAGCAATGAAAGCTGGAAAAATGTAATGTCAGGTCAAGCTTTAATGATAATTCTCCAGAATACTGGCATATTTCCAGTAGCAGACAGAACAGAGATTTTCTGAGCCAGGTCTGGCCAGCTTCTGAGGCAAGGAGTTACATGTCTTGACTGCATGCTGCTTTCAAACAGGCCTCCCTCATTTCTGTGTAGAACCTGTCCCATTCTAGCTTTGTTTAACATCCTTCTTCTTTTCTTTTTACTGGGAGAAGAGTAAGCAATTGATCCACACTGACTCTCCCTGTATTTCATACATATCTATGACATACTTCCTTAGTCACTCTTGCCAGGCTGAAGAGTTCTATCCTAATTTATTGTGTTGCTTGGATGGATGCCTTTCCAAATCCCTGGGCATCCTTCCCCAAGCATTTACTTGTTGCTACATTATCCTTCGTGACATGGGGGAAGGGGAAACAGAATGGCACACAAGTGTTCAAATTGTGTGCACATCAGAGATTTATGGAGAGGTGTAAAAGAGCTCTCTAAGTTGTCCATTCCTTGTCATCATAAGGTCTCAGGGTAGAACTGCCTAACTGAAACCTCTTGGCTCTTCTGACTGTGTAGAATTGTCTGGGGTTTGGGATGTTATTATAAGCCAGAATTTTAGTTCTTAGACTGTAGAGTACTGCTATGATTTGAGAAATGAGAGTTTTATCAGAAAATAAATTGGATTGCAGCCCTCAAACTTTGGAGAGCTTGTCTGAGAATAAAATAGAAAGAATAAAAGAAATGCAAAAGTTACTATTTTGGTTTTGGTTTGTTTGTTTGTTTGTTTTGTTTTTGTTTGTTTGTTTTAATAAAGTTAGAGGGTTTATGATTTAGCCAGTTTCTGAGCAAGTATAAGACTGATGGGTGAAGAGTGGGTTCCATTTTCCATGCAGTACATACAGTCATAATACATACATAATCACGTATTATTCTCCTTAATACGTTTACCAAGTTCTATCTTGAAACCACATGGGTGCTTTAAACACCCATTAATAATAAAAGAAGACTGAGCTTGAAATCTTCTTATGATTAGGAACCTTTCATGCTACATATATTGCCAGCCATTTTACACCAAGTGTTTTGATACCAGCTACATCCTTCGGTTTAGATAGCTTTTCTCTTTTTACTGACAGAGAAAAATATGCTTTTTCATCGGTCATTGCCCTGCACTAAAAAATAAGCCAGGTTTTTTTGTTTGATGCTTCAGTGTTTTGCTCTACTGGTAGCTTTCCTCAGCTCCCATTCAAGTTTGAATTAATCTATAGATAGAAAAGTGGAATAGTTCACAGATATGCCAGTCTGGGAGGCTCTTCTGAAGTTTCCCTTACTCAAAAAGCTCTCTGATAATGGTATTAAAATGAGAAATCTACTAGAAATATTTCACAGGATATCACCTAAGATTACAGCTGTCTTATTAAATTTCCTAGCTTCAGAATACTTCTTAATACAGGCATATATTCATTTTATGATCAATTAGTTCTCCAAGACTAATCCCCTTCTTTTTTGTTTCAGTAAGTTCCTTTTATAGCAGAAATTCCTCTTAGTTCACCAGTACTCATTCTTTTTTTCACTGTTTTGCTGTTACATTCATTATTGGGTACTGAGAGTTATTTAGTCCTACATAAGATATTACTGTCCTTCTCTGTATTAAAAAATGTTCTAATTTTGTTAGTAAAAATCTTTACATACTCCTATATCTTGTGTCAAGATCGTTAGTGGAACCACTCAATAAATCTTTGAATAAAAATATTTTGATTCAGACATCTGACAATTCTTAAATTAATCCAATTGTGTCTACCTTAACTAAATACATTCTTTTACAAGAAGTCACATAAACTTCTTTAATGTATTTCTAAGAAATTATACTGATTTTGGTCTCCTTGTGTTTGAAAATCAGTCATTTAAAAATGATATATTGTTTTGGTAAAATGTGAGTTTTATGCTGCATTCTGTTTTCATTTACCGTTACTTTTTTTAAAGTGTTCTTGAAGTGTCCTAAAACTTTGTATATAACTAGCATAGTATGTAATTATACAGACCATTATTTATTTTCTATTTTGTAAATACATATCCTGTGTTGACTGTTTTCCATTTATACATTTCCCAGTTTAAGAGATTTATTAAAAAGTTCTTCTGCTGGATCTGCAACTTCAGGTGTTAGTTCATGCAGTACTGCAAGGACATTATCTAGTACCCCTGACTTGAGTACATTAGGTTGTTTGACGTTTTGTTTCCCCATTTCATTTCCTTTTCCACATTCTCACTGCTATCCTATCTCCCACTGAAAATTGATCAAAAGCTGTTAGAAACACAGCTAGTGACCCACACTTGACCCACTGGCATCAAAAAATCCAGAATTTCATAGTCACAAACAAAAGCCTAATCAAAAAAAGAAAAAAAAAAAGTTTGAAGGATTTCTGTGCCAAATGCTGCTTCTCTGTTTCTGATAATGGAAGACTTAGAGTATAGAAGTGAGAAATAAATTCACAACTGTAATACTACATGGGGAAACAGTAAGAGAAACAAAACCATTGACAATGCCAAAGAATCTTGCAGTGTGAATGAATGCAGTTCTGGTTGTGCTGCTGGACTTGATGAGATTTTTAATATTATTGAGAAGTTACCTTGCCCCATGAAGCATGCTCGAAGTATGGCAAGTTTCTAAACGTATTAAAGCAGGTTGTTAGTTACTGCTTCTTCCATTTGTTCTGTCTCCCTTATAAAGCAAGAGAACAACATCTTTTTGGTTCCTGCTGCAGATCAAGAAAAATTGAAGTCTTGGATTAATAAAAAATATAGATAATAAGTAATAAACATAATCAGTAGAGCGTAATCTTCTTACCTTTTTAGAATACTTTTTAAATCTTCCTTTTAGGTGCAATGTAAAACCAAGACCACACATTCTCCTCTTGATTTTTCTTTATGGTTATGCTGAAGACTGAGGCCTAATTACAAGAAGCACGGTCCTTATTACATGCTAATGTGCCTTTCTATCAACAAAATACAATCATAAAATATTTAGACTATCCAAATTTGCCTCAGATAAGCGCTCAGACTGTAAAAAGTTTTAGGACTATGTGAAATATTGTTTTCTCTAGAGACAGAATAAAACTTGCGTTTGATAACTCTTCATGTCCCTCTTAGTTCTTAATAATGGAAACTGGGTTTAATCTGAGGAAAGAACAAACCCTAAGATACTGCTAAAATATCTGTCCAGAAAATGTTTGTGATATTTCATACATTCAGTTTTGCCATCCTCTAATTTTCAGGTTAGCACACTTCTTAATTAAGGGATTATTTAAGTCAAATAGAATTTAAATATTCAATGATAATTATTTTTTGTTATTTACATGTATTATTTTTTCAAATTCCTCTGAGTCTATATTAGATTACTTCACAATATTTTGTGAGTCCCATAGTGACATTTAATTGTATTTACTAGAATTACTTCTGACACCAACTGAATACATTTGAGGGGACCATGAATGGAAAACATGTCAGAAAAATTATTCCTTGTGAACCAGGAGGAAAGTAAAAAAACCACAAGATTTTTGAATGTGGTTACCCATATAATATGCTTGGGGTTTGTTTTATAACACCTTTGGTATATGCTCTCACTCCTTTTAGAACATCACCTTCATCACTGAATTAAGCTGATCTAATTGGAATTTTATCTCACTTATTTTCTCACTCCTGTCAGGAACACTTGGTGATGTCATGTATGGCAACACATGGGAGGAAAGAGTTGTTTTAACAACATCATTGACTTTTCAGCCTCTCTGTTACCACAGTCATCAAATCCCAATTTACTTTTCTAGGGGCCCTCATCATTCCACAGTCCAAGGAGGACAAAAAGAAAAATAATTTGGTCACTAAAGAGTGAGAAAGTCTATACTTCCAAAACAAAGCAGTCAGACAACTATCTCAGAATTTACAGGAGATGTTGATTGACTCCTTACCTCTCTTCCCTAACTCCAGTCTTTCTACTGCCTCCCCTTGCTTCCCCCCTTACCACGAACCTGCACTTCCCTGGTTGCTTTTCAACAATCCAGTGACAGAATCATGTGAATACAGATAAATGAGAGGTCAATAACACAGCACTCTTTTTTAATTTTTTCCTTCTTTTTTTTTTTTTTTTCTTCCCCCTTCAGGATTATTTTGCCCACAGATTAAAAACTGAGGATGGGAAGTAGTATTTGAGACCGCCCCATAAGAATACAAGTGGAAGATAGGAGAGACAAAAACTCATTCTCACAGTCCTTCCCTTCTAAAAGGTTAACACTCCTTAACCTATGTAATTTGTCTACTGAAAAAAAAGTACAGAACCAAAGAAATTATCAGACAACCAAAATTATTCATTCAAATACTAAAAAGTTGTTAAGTCATAAAGTTGGCCTGCCATGCTTTACAGGGATCTTAACTCATAGCTGCATAGTTAATTTCTATAAAGATTTTTAAAGGCTATGAAAGTGTAAACGAAGTAACAACTTTTGCTAAGGATGTCATGCAACTACTGTTGTTATGGAAGAAACAAACCCACCCTTTTAAAAGATTTGTTTCTGATATGGTCTTTTTTCAGCCAAGCCCAGACACTCAGAGATAAATTCATTCTCCATATTTCTGTCTTCATAAACAAACTTTCCCTTCTGTTTGCTTTCCCCTCTTTTGCTTTTTTTATAAGTGGGAGAAAAATGTCCCAGTTGACTGAAAGCTGGTGAAGGTTGCCTCAATTTTCAAAAAGGGCAAGAGGCAGGACCCTGAAAGCTACAGGCCTGTCAGTATCACTTTGGTGCCTGGTAAAGTTATGGAGAAGATTATTCTGAGAAGTATTGAAAAACACTGAAAAACAATACTGTTATTGGTCACAGCCAGCATGGCTTCATGAGAGGGAAGTTCTCCTTATCCAACCTGATTTCCTTTTATGACAAAGTAACCCACCAAGCGGATCAAGGGAAGCCTGTTGATGTAATCTTTTTGGATTTCAGTAAGGCTCTCAATACTGTCTTTCACAGGATCTTTCTGGCCAAAATGTGCAGCCCACAGCTGGATGAACACATCATGTGGTGGGTGAGCAATTGGCTCACAAGTCAGCACAAAGGGTGACAGTGAATGGGTTGACATCAGACTGGTGACCTGTCCCTGGTGGGGTCCTGGGCCCTGTGCTCTTCAACATAGACTCCCCCAGGAAGTGGTCACAGCACCAGACCTGACAGAGCTCAAGAAGCGTTTGGATGACACTCTCAGGCACATGGTGTGGCTCTTGGGGATGGTGTTGTGCAGGGCTAAGAGTTGGACTCAATCCTTTTGGGTCCCTTCCAACTCATCATATTCTGTGATCCTGTAAATTTTATTTTTTTTTCTGTCACTGGACATTATTAAATTACATTCTATCTTTTATTTTACCAGCTGTAAAATATACATGGTAGAAAAGTGTATTTAAAAATGAATTGTGTTTATGTTTCAACAGAAAAAGAAATCAAGAAATTCAGATTTAATTTTGAACATTTTTAATCTACAGTCTTGTACTTTAATACCTCATAGGTCTTTGCCAGTTTAGAAGATTTAAAAATCGTATGTGTAACAAGACCTACGTACAAAATATTCATAAGAAGGAATCCCACTCTTATTTATTTTAATAAATTTCCAACTTTGTCTATGTACCCCATCCCATAACTTTACAGTCACTTAAAAAATAACATTAAAAAACACCCCCACTGATCAAGAAGCTTTTGAACCAAGTCTGGTTTTTGAAGCTGGAAGCAGTTGCTATCTTATATCTTGGTGACTTTCTATGATGTATGACTTCTTTCGGTGATGAAAATAAACCTTTAAAAACATTTAAAACATATGCATGATAAATTGGTGAGCTAAAATCTCCCGAAGACATATTTTGGTTTTGTATCATCCTGTCCCATATAAAGCAATTATGAAAAAGAACAGTGGCTACACCACAGATGTTTCCTAATTAAGTGGATCAAGGGAGACACAGATGTTAATGACTATTTTTGTTTTGTATGGGTGCTGTTTATAGTCTGCTGTGCTATATATATATACACTATGACAGTACAGTACAAATCTAAATTCAACTCTCTTAAGAAACAGCTTCTTTATAAAAAGTTGCTTGAAACTCTATTGTTTCAGAACTGTAATTTAGCAGAGACTATTTTTGCGCTTTTACCAATCAGCTCCTGAGGTTCACTTCTGTGTTCCTTCTCTACTGTTTTGCTTTTTTCTAATCAATATCTAATGTTTTGGGGTTTTTTTTCTAGACTCTTCCTTTCTCAGCATTTTGATTCATCTTCTACTTTGTAAAGGTATTTCAGTATGGCAGTACTTGTTCATGTGTGCCATTCAGGTAAATATTAGAAACTTTTACTTTATTTTGTCTACATTAATCTTTTGAAAATATTTGCTAGACCTTCATCTGAAATTTCTTCTGATATTCCCAGGGCTTTTCCTGACCCAAATATTGAAGTTAACGGTTCATTTCTGTTTGAACCAGAGTGTATTTTGAAATTTTGATGTGATTGCTGAGTCATTTTGGAGTGCCCATTTTGAATACCTTTGCATGACAGTAAGCTGGAAAATCAGTAGTTCATGTCATTTGTTTCAACCCCAAATGACCACTGGATAGCACTAGCACTAGTGACCAAACTAGCACTAGCACAATATGAATACCCAAATCTTATACAGTGGTTCCTGTAGCACCTCAGCTGCACTGCATTCCATTAACCTGCTCCTCTAGCCCTCCCTGCTTGCCAGGGTGAAGCTGAACTATGTCACACAACAAATGCTGGAAATGGAATTGTCTTTCATTCTAGTACCATCTTTTGGTTTTGAATTAACATTTGTGGTAAATGTCACCTAAAGAAAGTGCTGGGTTTTGGATAACGTTATAGGAAAACTCTGCAGGTGAGCCATTCAATCAGTGCAACAGGAAGGGAAAATCCCAACTGGAATTTTGAAAACTTCACCTGATGAGGCATACAGATGAAACACAGATGAATCAGAGATGGAAAGAGAAGCTTCAAGGAAAGCAATATGGTTCCACAGGAAGAATGAAAGGACTTCTACTGAATAAACAGACTACCTAAATAAGACCTGGGGTGTCTTTGTGGACAATGGAGGATGAACATGTCACAGAAAACAGTAATGTACTTAAATTCTGGGGTGTTCCTTTCTTCAGATACAGACGTAGTCATTAAAAAAGCTCCCCAATAGTTGAATTAGACTTGGACCAGAACCTGTTTTTCATTGTAGCACCCAAAGGACTGCACGCACAATTTGTCATAAAGGTTGAATCAGTTGGGAGTTCTCATGCCAGCTCTGCTAATTCTCTTGAATTTACACAATTGGTTCCAATGTATCTGTAAACTTCAACCATGTTGACTGTATCTAAATTAGAAAATTAAAGAGTATCAGGGTGCTGACAGGCTAAATGATTCTATTTCTAGAGTGGTCACTGCTATTCTTTTTACCTGGTTCATCTTTTGCCAACCTAAATATTTCCCAAAGAGAGTTTGGGAATAAGCTCAGTCCTATAATTATTGGCAATTGTTAACTGTCGGCTCCTTACTAGAGTAGCATTATTACAGTATGATCATGACCAGAATATCCCAGTAGTCCATCTGAGAAAATGGACCCTGGCAGCATTTAATTTCCTAATATAGATTAGCTGCTGAATTGAAGAATGTGCTTTATGGTTTATCTGGTTCAGTTTAATGGACTGTCCCCAGAGGAATGGGGTATAGGAATTAACCCTTCCAATCTCTAAGTGCTATGGTTACAACTGAGAGAACAAATGGGTTATAAAAGAGAATATCTTGGTTCATACAGATTAGTGTAACTAAAAGGTCAACAGGATTTCACTGACAGTTTATACAAAAGCTAGGCATTTTTTTCTACAAAGGAATTCCTATGTTTAGAGAGTTTGAAAGCTAATAGAGCAGCTTTATTCAAAATAATGCAGCTTGTTACTAGAGTAATGATCTTAAAAACAGCAACAAAAGCAATGTGCCATTCACAAAGTAGTATGCAGTTTAGAGAGAGGGAGACTAGTAGTATGTTTCTCTAAATATGTTTCCATATTTAAAAGAAGTTCAGATATATTACAGTCAGAAGTATGGTGAATGCTGATTGCCTGTAATTATTTTCCTGTCTTTCATAATCTAGGAGATTGTGTTTTCAGATTCAGAGTGATGAATGCTATAAAAAAAAAGTAAATCAGTGTATCAAGAATAGTGAATTACTGATAAGATAAAATCAGCAAAGATAAAAAAACAAACCCAAAATATATTCTTATCAACATATTCACACGAATGGGCAGATAACTGTGAAAGTAAAGTGTCTGGACTACCATGGCACAAACTTAATTCCTTTAAAATTTTAATTTGAAATTAAATGCTATTTTTTTAAGACTGTAGGCAATTTAGAAAATTTGCATGCCAACAAATCTGTTTCACTAAAAAAATCCAAATGATTGTGGATGTATAAAAATGCTACACTGATAGGTAAGTTTCTGCTCCAAAACCCTTACAGTCCAGCTGAGTCTGGACTCATCAAACAAACAAAACAAAATAAGGTGTATCATATGCAAAACCAGTTTAACAGAAAGAGGTGGATTTTACAGAAGGGAGTGGAACTAAATAGTTCTAGAGGTCATAAAAAAACACTTGAACGACTGTACTTGAACGTATAAAATACTAGTGAAAAAAACCCCAGGATCGTGTATACAGGAATCTCAGAAGGGACTTAATGGACACCCCAAATTCCTGGGTTGTCTCCTTTTGTTTCCTGAAAACAAAACAAAAGACTCAGGTTAATTCTGAAAGAATCATATGTCCACAATCCTTTGAGTAAGTCTTCAGTGTACAAAGATGGGTTGACCAAGAAATTAGTAGGAACTCACAGCTCAGAGGTGAAGTGTGGTTGGACTTGTCCATCTTTGAATCATGGATTCTCATACCCAAATGAATGGGATGTCTGGCATATCTGATCCGTGAATTCTGCAAAGATTTAAAGGTAAAATGATATATTTAGTGAAAGTGTAGGTGGATGTTAGAACAGCATCACAAAAGGAAAACAGATTCATAAGTTCTCATTTAACAGTAGCAGGTATCATTTCTCCAATAGTCTCTGAGGCTAGATAACAAGGCTCTGCAGTCTTCTCCATGATGAAGAGTGCCTCCAACTGTTCACAGCTGTTTCCCTTGATCATGTCTGCTCCTTTGCTACAGCCACCTTGGCAAGACCATGCATGTCTACTTGCCACTCCCACCAAATTTGGTGATTAGGTCATAGAAAATCGAAAGGGAGAAAGACGTTTTATTCTCTTATTGATTTTTACAGAACATCCTAGTTACCATGTCCTCAACTGTTGCCTTGCTTACAAGTTTCTTCAATATAACCATGTTTTTTAAAAGGCAATACCATGAGAAGCATCAATTGCGAAAGCTGCTTTTGATGTATATTTAGCTTGCTACGTGCTTTGCAGAGTAGTTGTGCATGACAGCAGAAGACCAACCTGAGAAAGAATACGATCTTTTCCTTCCCCAAGGAAGGAAGCCACTGCACATACTTTTTTAGATTTACAGAACTCTTGCAGAGCCCTGTCACTTGGCTAACCACAAGGAATGCCCACTACAACTCCACTAGTGGGCAGCATCCAGAGAGGGTTGAGACGTTATTTCATTACAGAAACATGAGCTGCCTTTCTGGTGCAACAAACTCAGTATTCAGTACAAGATGTATTCCTTTAATGGCCTATTGAGAACTAATCACTGATGGTCATTTGAAGCAGTATGGGTAAAGCAGTAGTAGTGCAACTATAGAGGCAGAAGGCAGTAATTCTGAGCATCTACACCTCAGAGAATTAATTCTCAGAAGATTTGTGTAAAGAGATGGGGAACACTGAACATACAAGTTCTTGAGAAGGAGGAGGAGCCTGGCTTATTTAGTTTAGCTCAATATTTCTCAACCTCTGAATGCACAAATTTCAAAAGAGGTCTCAGAACATTAGAAGTAGTCAGCAGCAGCTCAGTTGCTTCCAGTTCCACTATCAGTTTCATTATTACAACATTAATTATTGACTGAAATTAACTGTACTATGTTAGGAATTGATCATTTGATTGCTGGTAGCACCAAGTGCACATTGAACACAGAGAAATCAGGTTATAAAACAGGGAAAGGAGGGAACAAAAGAAAATTCAATGTAGGTACCTGTAATGTAGACTATAAGAATTTTGCCTACATTACATGGTAGGCATGTGACAAGGAGACTTCTCTGGATGTAAGATTTTTTTTCAGTCTTTGCCCTTTGATCCATGCCACATCTAAGTAGGATGAACTCCCAGTGTTGAATCTCTCTTTAATATTTACCGCTGCCATGAGTCCTACAAAGTCTTCTGAAACTAAGATGCTGTTTCTTTCCCTTTGTATTTTATAACAGTACAAACATTAACTAGGTCTATTGTTTCACCTTAGGTATATTGTTTGTCAGCCCCTTGGAACTCTGACCTCCTTAGTCCATGTTAAGGTTTGTATGAGGCAAAGTAAATGCAATTCCTGACAACTTTGAGTGCTGCCAGAGTGCTATAGAAAAAAAACCCCACAAAAACTAACAAAACCAAACCAAACCAAACCAAACCAAAACAAACCAAAACCACACACACACAAAGAAACCCCCAAAACCCCCAAAACAACAAAAAAACACACAAAACAAACAAAAAACCCAAAAAAACCCCAACCAACAACAACGACAGAACCCAAAAAACCAAACCAACCAACCAAACCAAACAAACAAAAACCAAACAAACGAACAAGCAAAAAACCACAAACAAACAACCAAACCACAAAACAAACAAACAAAAAATCAACCAAACAACAACAACAACAAAAAACAAACAAAAAACCCCCCAGCTTCAGCAAAAACAGTGTCGGATGTAAAATAAAGAACTCAGAGTTAAGAAATTTCAGAATTAGTATCCCCTGCATCCTTAATTAGGATTATTTTACATTATAGGTGCGAACTAAATTATCATGTACATTTTTTGGTTTAGTTTTACATACTTCTACTTTATTCAATGAACAGTATGCAGTTCTGCTACGGCCACCTCAGAGTTGTGCTGCAAAAGAAAACTGGGGGGGGTTGGGTTTTTTTAGGATCTTTGCAGATTTGGAAAGCAAGTTTGGAAATAAAAGATTGCAAAGGCGTCAGCATGCACCACTGGGAAACCAGGAGGTCATTCCAGATGCAGGTTCAGTCACTCACATGAGATTGCACTGGAAGTCAGTGGCAGCACAGAGAATTGCATGAAGGTATTTTAAACCCTAGCTTAAGATCCTAAATACTAATCCATCCTGGAAAAATTACATATGCCAGTCACCTTCTCACAAGTAAAGGATGCTTTTAAGGATGAATTTTGCTTCTGGAAATTGCACTGAATATGCTGGCTGTATAATTAGAATCAAAGGCATAGCTTATCCAACCAAGGTAGTACACATATTTATCAAGAAAACATTGATATGATCCATTTCATCTCAAATTTACCTTTGGGGATCTGTGTTTAGGAGTACACATTTTACTTGAAAACTATTTTGCAGTATTACAAAGCAGAAATTACTCCCTTTCAGTCATGAAAATTATTCCAACCACAGAATCACTGTTGTCAGAACTGCAATATAGGCTGCAATATATCACTTCTCTCCAGATTTTCAATGGCATTAAATAAATTAAACTGGTGAGGAAACAAAAAACAACAAAAACAAAACAAACAAAAAAACCCTCATAAAAACAAACAAAACACACACACGCACAAAAAAAAA
>VXAU01001325.1:496585-538362 GCA_013399695.1 Formicarius rufipectus | reverse complement strand
AAAAAAAAAAAAAGAAGGAAATACTTAGGAAAATATTCAATTTTTTTTTGAGATGTCATGTATATCTACTGTGATCAAAAGAATCAAAAGAGTTATATTGGTTTTAAGCCACTCAAAGTAAAGGCCAATGAGGCACATAGACTGCACTGCTGCTGCAGTGGATGCAACAAGATAATGCCACATGTGATCTTGCTTTGCTGAAATTGAGGCAAAAGCCATCGTATTAAAAAACCCACAACAGAAAATAGTACAAATAGACCTTTATTCTAGTGCATTCTTATGTTTGATGACCACTACACATTTTTTATGAAGAACAATTTCATACTGCTGTGTTGTGGGAATGTGCAATGCCTTTATCTTCTGGTTGGAATATTCTTTCTGATGCTCAAGGATCAAGCATTTAATGAGTCTTTCAATATTATCTATTCACTGTAAGTGGTAGAGTAAAAGCTTCATGGGAAAGAGTCTATTTGATCTAATACATATATTTTTATATGCTATTATGAATTCCATATTTTGGCTTTTGATGTAAATTCCCATATGTGGTCCTTATGGAGCCCTTTATAATTATTTTGTTATGGTGCTAAATCATGCTTAATCAACAGATAGGAATTATGATTTAAAAAAAATGATTTAGTCGTTTCAGAATGCATGGAAGGAAAACATTAAAATCAAACAGCTATGTATATTTTCATGCACAATGAATTTTCTCAAAATATCACATTATTAACATTTAATAATTGAGAAAGGGAAAAACACAGATTTTGAAGCACCCCTTTCCACTGATGCAAATGAGCTATGAACAGATGCCTTGCGAGTGCAGAACTGAAATTATTTAGCTTTGTATTGTAAGCCTGAAATAACTCAGACATGTAGAAGTGATCTGTTCAAACATGATTTGAAAATTACTGCTATAGTACCTCTGGATGTTGTATTTTCGTCTTGCCTTGAATAACAGGTAATTAAAATTATTATTTACACACACACACACAAACATATTCGAAGATTATAACTCCAAGGGATCAGTGCTGTTCCTAGGTACAGATCACTTTATAATAGTGGCTTGAAATATATGTTTAAGCAGTTGCATATAAAATCTTCATTTCCTTTACCTAAGATGTGGACTGATTCCCCGACCAGTTAATCACATTTTTATTCTTTAGCCTATTCCAGTTCATATGCAATATAATAATTATTGTATCTTTGAATTATACAGGATAACACAAGACATATGTATTTTTTCCCTTATAACCTCTAGAGATGAAACTTTGCATTGACATAATGGATATCAGTTTTATTATGGGTGTAAAGTGTTTTGTGAAAATGCTTGACTGAGGAATAGATTTTTTTTGAATTTTGTTCTCTCGCAGTTCTATGGAGAGACTAGTGTAAACCCTCTTGCAAGCAATTTACCAGGAGATCTTCAACACACTGTATGTCCTTAACACTTTTGTGTTTGATGGAATTTCAGGGGGAGTGGCATTGATTGCTTCAGCCATTCATATGAGAGTCTTTGAAAATAAAAATTGACAGTGGGACTTCTGTTGTATATTTGAATACACTGAAAACATTAGAAAGCTACTTGGCCATTGAGCTTTCCACCAGCCATGGAGTCTGAGAAGGAATGTTTGATTAAGGTATTTTTAGAGATTTCATAACTGATAAAAAATAATTACTACGATTTAATCTGGCATAATGGTTAGTCTGCAAGTCTAAGGCTGAGGAAAGGGGATTCTTACACACAGTGGGTGGAAAGCAACACTTTTGGCAGTTATAGTGATTTGAATATTCAAGAAGCAGAAAAGGGTCCAAACAAATCTTCCCAAGGAGGATGTACTCTTACAGAGAACATGCTTCAGGGGGCAACTCTGTAACCATTTCATTCTATCTAACAACATCACCTGAATCATCTGAAAATTACTTTCAGCCATATGTTCTTTATGCAAGTGTTGACCCCAGTGAAGCATTAGAACATCTGGGAGACCGTTCTATTGATAGTGAACCTGCATGTGCTGAACAGCAAATAATTTTAGGATATAGTTGATGTTTTAGTCCACAATGAATTTTCTACTATAATTTCAAATACGTTTGAACAGAGAAGAGGAAAGGATTCTTTGGTTGATGAAACTTTGGAGGTATAAATAGAACCCTCTGAAACTGAGTTCTGTTTGATCTAAATGACCAACGTCATGTCCTGTGGGTCTGTTAATCTTTCCTATACACTCAAGGACTGAGTGATGACTGCAAAATACCACATATTGGTCTATCACTGGGAATATGAGTGTGACCATGAGAAATGTTACAGATTTGACAGTCTCCTTAGTTTCTGGCACTTGAATAAATAACTGAATGAGTGCTTCATGCATCCATTCCAGTGAGTCTGGAAAGCCTCCAATCTGTTCAAACTCTAAAATTTGAACAGATTACTTCTGGTCCTTTGTCTCAGGTTTTCAGTCTCTCTATTTAAACTGCCTCAGTTTCTAAAAAATACCACTCCTGACTGGAGAAGTTTTTGTTTCCTATGAAGCCAAAATTTCATCTCTAGAAACAACCTGAACTTCTGTCTAGACCTTTGAGACCATGAGATGCACTTCATAAGGGACAACCTTGACATGAATTTTTAGAATTTTGGGGGGAAATGATTTTAGAATGATAGCCATTTTTAGTGTCCAGGTGCAGAAGAGTCCATGGACACTCTTTCAAGCTAGGATCATCCTGTCTCTTCTGAGTAATTAGCTTCAACCTACCTGTCAAGGTGAAAAAGCATTGCTGATTCCCTATTTTTCATCATCTTTTTGATGGCATGTCACATTTGAGGCATGATAAAGTGCAGGAAACTGAGAGCAGATAAGTGTATGGTAAATTTTTTGTGAGCCACTGATCAGCTTCACAACTTAGAAGAATATAGTTTAACTGCTCTGTCTGGTTACTTGGCTTCGGAGCAGCCAGTTTAAATGCCCCTGCATCACAATTCCCTGTTCCTGTGGTAGCAGGGATAGGTCCAGATTAGACACTTTGGTTTTGCAAATGAGTGAACTCTTGAGCATCATCTGTCCTAGTATTCACAGCCCTGGAAGATCACACTAAGAAACCAAAGTAGTTTGTTGAACACATGGTGTTCACATGGTGCACTCCACCTACCTTCAATTCAGTTTCTTAACAGGGGTTCTTAAGATATCTGGAGGAAGATCCTTTTTAATCCTGCCACTGATAGACTTGTCAGTGAGTGCTGAACATCTCTGCTAAAGTTTTAATCAGGATTCAGCACTGTTGGAGGACCTGAAGATGACTTGACATGTGGTTACTGGGGTCTTTGGGACTTCAAACTTAAGACCACAAGTTGCTGGCTGTGAAAAGTGTGCTTACATATTCTCTCTTAACTTGAACTCTCCTATCTGGTTATGTACTATATTATTACTCATTTCTGAAGACAGAAGACTTACATATGTCATTGGAAGAAAAGTATTTTTGAGGGAAGAAAACTAATTTTTGTTTTCAAATATAAGGAATGTTACACTATTCAGGTACCTGTAACAATACGATAGTGAAGGAAAGCATGTCCTCAGGACTCTGAGGTTGCAGTACGACCTGAGTCCCTCAATATCCAAGCTAACATATGCCCAAAATGTAAACTCTGTATTTCACAGGAGTCTCCACAATTGAGCAGAATGATACTAAAAATCCTGAAAATTTATTAAGGAGTGCCCCCCCCCAACTAAACAGGTGTCTTTCAATTACACAACAGAAGACTCCCTGACAAATGAGACTGTCCAAAAACTGCCTGCAAGGCTGTTGAAGTTTTATTCAGCACAGGGTTCCAGCATAAAAAAACAAATGTCAGTGCTAATGGTTTCTTTCAGCTCTAGTAAGTAGAATGACTGGAGTTCTGGATGATTGATGATTCTTCTGTTAGTCACAAAACTCTTCGTAGAAATTACCTGTTTAATTTAAATCAACTACTTACTTTTAATTTCCTCCAAAGACAAAGTATTTGATATGTATAGTTGCTTTTATAGTACAGCAATTTTGCAACACAATTTGCTCTGGAAATTTTTTTGAATTCTAAATATCCGTGACAGTCAATGTATATTGGTTTCTTGATACATACCAATAACTAAAATTTTCACTTATTGAAGTTTTTGACTTAAAAAATTCCCAGGCTGATCTATAGCAAAATGAAGGTAAATACTTATCCATTTTGAAGTGTGTGAACAAGCAAGTAGGGATGTAATAGATATTGCTTTTCCAAATAACATATCTGAACTTAGTAGGTTAATATGTTGATTTTGGCTTTCCTGTTTATAAAAAGAGTATATATTAAAAAAAAAAAGTTTAATTGGTATTCCAATGATATTTGAAGTTACTCTAGAATCTTTGAACTGATTAGATCCCTATTTATTGAGCAAATTTCTTTAAGAACTTTACAAAACCAACAAAAGGCAATTTTTAAAAAGTATTTTCCATTTTACAAAGAACATGACAATTTTTTTCCTATGTAGTAGCTTTTAAAAATTAAATGAATGAATAAATGTCAGAAATTTTGTTTTGTAGTTTGATTTTAGCCTTAGAAGAGTTCCACTTAAGCTTGAAAATGAAATTAGATAGGTTTTGTAGTTGCCATAATAATGTTATCTATGGTCTTCACAGACACATGCATTTTTCTTAGATGTATTCTTGAAAAACTGATTGATAGCTTATGAATGAGATCAAACTAGAAAAAAATCACTGTGAATTACACTCTATGTTAACTAGTATTTATTCAATTTTTATATTAATAAGATGGCTACAGGACCATATATACATAGCTGTATGTGTATGTACGTATACATTTATATATGTATATGCATATATATGGATATGCACACACACACACATAGTTATATAGACATACAGACACACTTCTGAAATTATTTCTATTTGTTGGTTAATTTATTTGCTTCTGAATTTTTACAGCAGATACCAATACCTATTAATGTATTTGGGTGCTGCTGAAAGAACAAGTTCTCAATAAACCACAAGTAGGATGCCCTCCTTCTGTTTTGCAGCTCTTCCCATCCTACTCTCACAAACATTAGCATAAGAAATTGTCACCTATTCTTTGTTAATCTATATAGAGGACTAAACAAATAATCCTCTTGTTTAGTTTCCTGGAAGTTGTCCCTCAATCTGTCATGTTATGTATTTTTCAGCTAAATGAAAATATAGCATATATGAAAACTTGTTGTGAGCCTGAGACATTCCTTGGAGAAATACGGATTCATGAAGCAATGAATGAACTACACTCATTAATATATGTGCAATTCGTAGGTGACAGCTTAAATATGAATAAGTTTAAGTAAACTAGTTACAATCAGTGTTGAAAACATTCCTTATTTTACCTTTTTCTCAGTGTTTAGTGTATGAACACAACTGAATGGAATTTGTGCTTGACAAATGGAAGAGAGTTTTCCAGCATTTTGCAGAACACCCCAGAGTATTTATGGCCCTATGTAGCCACAACATGCCTTCTTATCACTTACCCACAGGCTGTGTGAAACTCTACCTGGTTGCTTTTGGCGTTTAACCCATTAGTGAAAGAGAAATATTGCCATGTCTTGAGGTTTTTCTGGGATTCTTCAAACAAGTGGCTGTACACCAGGAAAAAAAAAAAAGGCTATTCTAATCTTTAACGGTAAGAGAGATAGGTGAGGTTGGAGGAGAGGTGATACAACAGCTCTGGACTGGAGCAAAGGCAGAACAGCATGTAAAGAATAAGCACAAAGGCTAACGTGTGACTTAATATTAATCCCTCCTGGATTACAACTAGAACTCTGTGTGCCAGAATTGACAGGTCCTGAAATCCAACTGCAAGGGAAAATAATTTGGGGTTATTTTGCTCACTTTATAAGAAGCAACGAGGCAGAAAGTAAGATGACATGAAAACAGCAATTGCAAAGAAGGAAGCTGGCTAACCAACACAGTGCTACCTGCTGCAGGTAGCTAATCCACAACAAGGAAGACAAAGCAGAAGAAACAATAAGAATCATGGGACAGGTTTTACAGCAAAGAGCTTTTTCTTCTCTTTGAAAAAGTGAGTTTTATGTCATGGTTAAAGGAGACTTGCCATAGGACCTGTCAAGTTAGTGGTATGCAAATGGAGGAACAAGTCCTTCCAAATCCAGCTTTAACAATGTTGTCTTCCTAGCAATTTTCAAAGAGCACAAAATGCTTTTTTGTTTCTGAAGCAGAATTGAGGCCTGTCATTAGTTTTTGTTCCCCTTGAATCTTACACAAGCCATTCTGAAAATATCACAAAAATAGGAGGAACTGCTGTTGTAGTGATTGCTCCATTTAGTGTAATCTTGTAACAGTTCATTAACTGCCTACTACAATGTAAATGAGCTCTTACCACTTCTAATACTTTGACTGTTTGCTGACAGGAGGAAACAATATAATTTCATCTTTTATCTTTTCATACACCATTTAAAATAGCTGTTACCTTGTTGTGTCAACCACGAACAAAAGAGTCTATTCCTCCCCTTGCTGGACAATCCTCGCTTGGAAAATCCTACCTATTGCTGTAACAGTTCAGTTAAAGACAGTATAGGGAAAACCGGAAAAGTTAGAACACACATCTTGAAGCTTAACTGAAAAAAAACCCAAACAACAGTGTGTCATGAGACTCACAACAATATCCAGAGTGGATGTTGTCTGCCAAGCGTTTCACCTCTAAGGAGTTTATTATAGAGGTGGAGATTACATTTGTTGTCTTGGAACAGAACAAGTATTGATTTATCCAGGATGAAATGCATTCTAGCTCTCTCCAATTTATTCTAAAAAGTAATCTGGACCCCTCAGTCAGTCTGAAGAGATGTAGGTAATTCCAGAGGGCAATTCATTCCATTCTAAAATCTCTAAATTAAGCAGAATGTTGTTGAGTGCAGAGGGACTCTAAATGCAAAATACCCAGTAGAGTTTAAAAATTCCTGCAGAACCATCCCTGATATTTAAAACTTTAATCCTCTTTTTACAAAAGTAGAAGAAAAAAGAAAATGCAAACCAGTAAATAGACATTAATTACCGGGACAAATACCTATAGAGTTGTTATGAAGTGCTTATAACTTTGGTGCTAGACTACTTGTGAATAAACCACACAGTAGTGTTTAGCTCTACAATGCACATTTCACTTTACCTGAAACAGAAATCTGAAGCATAGAATGGCTGTTTTCATCAAGATATTTCTTTTGCTACTGTAGTGATTTTAATGTTATTTAATTATGCTCCATCTCAATTAACAACCAGACCCCATGTCTTCCTACGTGTTTTGGCAAGAAGCTCAACCACAGTATTCCTGTTCCTCTGTTCTATTCTAATAGTCAGGTACCTAGCTAGCAGGCAGCTGCCACACAGGAAGCTGTTATCCAAATCTACCTCCACTCCTGTAGTATCAAAAACATTTCTCTCAGCCTGAGTCTCCATTAATATGCTTTCCTTGTTAGCTGGAAGTTGTCCCTCAATCTGTCATGTTATGTATTTTTCAGCTAAATGAAAATATAGCATATATGAAAACTTGTTGTGAGCCTGAGACATTCCTTGGAGAAATACGGATTCATGAAGCAATGAATGAACTACACTCATTAATATATGTGCAATTCGTAGGTGACAGCTTAAATATGAATAAGTTTAAGTAAACTAGCTTCTGGTTTTTATACTGTCTCAGATGGAAAGCTGATGTGATGCGGTGGGTAACTAACCCAAAATGCATATTTAAAAATTCACATTGTAGTGTAAATCCCTGTGCTTGTGATTTAGAACTCTCTGAAGGTACTTTCCCTCTGTAACAGTCCTAGATGGCATGATCTCAGAGCCCTGTAACTCAGTCTTCAGGTTAAAAAAAAAATAAAATATAAATCTTAAAAGCTTGTTTTCATTTATTCTTGTGATTTTCTCATAGGAAGAGTAAATTTGCCACAAGCCACCCAAATGCAGGATCCACATGCACTTGAACAGCTGGGCACCCCTTGAGAGCTGTTATATGCTTCAGGTCAGTTGACTTCTCTTTCTTCTCTGTCTCTAACGCTCACCCATTTCTCCTTATCCGGGCCATCTTTCTTCCCTTTTCCTACATTTCTGTCTTAAACCTGTTGCACTGTCCTACCCGAAAGTGGACTTGTGTATGAGAGAGGTAATCAATTACCTCTGGTCCCTCTTTGTTCTGAAGGTGAGAGGTACATATGCTAATATACACTATTATATCTATGTATTGTCTCTCTGGAACTTTACACAAAAATCTCCTAAGAATGTATGTGGCACTGGGAGAAAGAATTATTTGTAGTGCAGGTGAAAGAAGAGTACTTCTCTAAACAGTAACATAAAATGACAACATACTTACTTTTATCTGATGTTATGTTCAATGGAGAAGTAGACTAAGGAAGATTTTCTTTGGTACAGGACCCAGGTTCACAAACACATTTCACAGTGTCCTAGTGGGAGATGACATCAACATTAACCCCTGGGCATACATATTCTCAAGGGTACTTACAACAATCCTGGCAGCTTACAGGAAAGACATCAGGCGCAAAGTGTGAGGGTTTCTCACAGAACAGATAGATGCACCACTGACTGCACACAGGAGACACTTGTGCTCCTTCTCCACAGACAAGATTGCTATGGGACATGTTCCAGACAGTAAGTAATATGTAGAATTGGTGAATATACATGACTTTCTCAATTCCACCAGTTAGACAGCCAATAAAAGAAATATTGTGATTACTCCACCAAATTTGTAGCTAAATTCTGCTGTGGAAAAGAAAGTGAGGAAAACCGAAGGGCTACTCAAGAGCCTTATCAAGAAACAGGATATCTAGCTGTCACAAAAAAGGACTTAGAGACATATTTCAAATCTTTCCTATACTGTATTTTATTGTACATCAGTTTTCTTTTCTTTACTTGACTCCTTTTCACACTTTTTTCTGTCAGTTCATTTTGCAACTAGACATCACAATTCAGTGAATAAGCTGCTAAAAATATTTCACATCCATCAAAGTTCAGATTAAACTGACAATCTCAAGGAGAGTAGCCTAATATATCTTAGTCTTGTCTCAGCTTTCAACTCAGCGGAAGGAAAGCAAACAAAGTTTGATAATCCATTTAGTTCTCTGAAATCAACAATGCATGGCTAAAACAAGAGCATTTTTATTAAGGGTCCCAAAACCTAAAGCTCAATTTTCTGTACTTTCTGTGTTAAAATTTTGCTAAATATAATCAAAAAACTTCAATGGATTGTAACCTTTTCCTATTTTTTTTTCAGTACCATATTACCTTGTTATATGATCCAGTGTTTTATCCCTACATATATTTACATGTGTGCTCACAGTATTTTGAAAACTTTTTCATAAGAAGAAATGGGTAGCTATGCAAACTTTCACATTTCTCTGTAGCTCATCTGATTAGCTCCCATAAGTACATTCTGTCTCCTTTGGAAGACCACACATGAAAAATGTCATACTTAATACTTTTGTTTCTCAAAACTTATATACAGAAGGGTTTGGGCTTTCAAAATTGAATATGAAAGCAGATTATAGCTATAACCATGGAATTGCTACCACACTGCCATAAAACAGTATAAAAGACTGTCAAATTTTCAGCACTTGAAAAGAAAGCCTTATCTAAAAAATATTTCCATATGTTAATCAGATGTTCACACTACTTTACACATTTTGATGTTAAATCTACCCAGAGACAGATATTATTATGCTCAACCACCATCAAGTGGCATCATCTTTCTGGAAAAAGCTTAAAGGATAATAATGAGTCCTTGTTGGGTATGTGCTAAATGGAGCTTTGCTTTGTTAAACTGGCTTGGAACAGCTACGGTGCTAAGACACAGACACACAAAGAAAGATGCATGTAAGCAAAAACAAGAAAAAAATTAAACCTAATTCAGAGACCTTCAGAGTTTCTTCCAAATCTTTCAGGATGTCACCTATTGGAAATTTTCTCATGAAAATAACTAAGGAAGATTAATTCACTGTTTGAAAATGTATCGATGAGGGAAAAGTGCAAAAAGAACGTAATAGTCATGAAAATAAAATAAAGAACAGTAATGTAATTTCATTTGTCCTATGGCATCTCAAACTTAATGCTATTCCATACATGTCTTTCTGGAAGTCCACCTGCCTATGCATATAAGAACATTTAATGTACATGAAACTCAGTCCCCGTGTGCACACTTCAGCAACAAAATCATACAATCACTGTAATTTCTGTGTAGCACAGTTTAGTCAAGATCCTTTTCTTGATTATAGCAATCTTTTTCAGATAATCCTGACACTGGTTCAGACATGGGTTATTTCATGTGAAGATTTTCATACTAGAATTCTCTGTTGAAACTGTCCACCAGTTTGAGCTTATCCTTTTCATTTCTCCTTTCTTGGTGCTTTAATTAAAATTCTCTTTTCATTAGACATGTAGTCAAGATCTACAGATAGAGATTTTGTACTCTTTCAGGCTGAAAAATTTTTTTCAGACCAGGAGAATATTCTTCATGCAGAATGAGATATTCATAGGCTTGGACAAAACAAAAAACACTTGTATCCTTACTTCATTATCTTCTCCTGACCGCTTTTGAGCAATAGATGGGTTAGAATCCTCTCAGCGTCCTTTTGTTGGGCTCAATTTTTTCACAAATGGAGCTTCTTTCAGCTTGGCATTTTCTTCAGCTTCTCTGAAGTTGGTAGAGTCCCTTAGGTTTATAATTAGAAGTGCTTTCCTTCTCCTTTCTGACTCCAAAAGTCCTTTTATGTGTGACTAACTTGGTCAATATACTTTTGAAGTGCTTTACTTTCCTGAAGAATGTAATTGGGACAAACCCTAGACTCCTGAAGACAAACTACAGAAAAAATTAACTTCTTGAGGTACTCTGACATCAGCTCAGTACACATACATACTAATACAATTTCATGATAAATATACAGCCATGAAGGGCACTCTTCAGCTATATTCATGACACAAGAAGTTTGAGGAGAAAGCCCAGCAGCCACTGTAGCAGTCATTAAAGATGCCTTAGTTTCATCCCTTAGTTTCTGCTGTTCAAAAACTGTGGATATACGGATTTCACTGGCTGAAGAATCACGTGCTACAAATTTGAAGCCACTGTTGCAGTTTTTGTTTATTGCTTGAATCAATGATAACACTGTTCCATGTTCTCCCTGATGCAATATTACATGCTTAAAATAGTACTCCATGTAGTAGTTTCTCCAGCTTTTCCTCACAGTTGTCATACAGGACTTGTGCCATAGAGGAGAACCTGGTAAAGGAGTGGAAGATAACACTGAGCAGATCACTGCATCCTAAGGAAGGGGGTGTCATGGAGGAATTGGAAAGTGACTTGCTTAAGGACTGATGTTGGTCTGGTTAAGAACCAAATCCACTGATATCAAAATGATGATGTTGCAAGCTTTTTTTCAATTACCACTAAGAACTAAGCACCTAATTTGGGGAAAGCGATGTGTGCTCTCTTGGACCTGAAAAGTTTTGGAAGTGTTGTAGGTGAGTTTGGGGCAGACTTAGCTTAACTGACTTGCTGGGAATTTCCCTTTTCTAAAGCCTAGCTGGACTATCACTGTGCTCCCGCTCTATCCAGCTGTCAGAATAGCTCTTTGTGGCTATCGGGTGATATCAGTGTGAAATTAACTGTGAAATGAAGAAGACCTATAATTGAACCTTTTCCTGGCAGCTTGTCTAGTCCAAAGCAAGAGGTGATGTTCAAAAAGGTTGCTAAGAACAGTAAGAATACCACACCCCAAAGTATTTGCTTGCACTTTGAACCAGAGTATTACAGAGCAAATGCATGACTTATGTTGTAGCTTCATGTTGTTTCTAGGAAATCTTTCATAAAGTTAATGGATACAGCTGTCACCCTTTGAGACAAAAGTGGTCTTCTGAGTTTAGCAGGAGAGTTGCAGCTATTGCATTCAGCTTGGGTTCAGATTTTTAGAATAGTTCAAAGTTCTTATTCCCACATCACTTTTGCTGGACAGTAATATAGCAGAAAGTTATAAACAGTTTCTGGGGTAATGTCCAGGTTTGCACTGTAATACAGCTAAAACCACAAAGAAACATGGGTTCCAAACCCCAGTACATCAGGGACAAACTAGGAGAGAAGCCCTGTGCTGTGCATAAGTTACTGTATTTCTCTTAGGAATCATGAACTAGAAACTCATGTTCCAAACGCCAGCATATTTATCATAGTAACACCAACACTGTAAGGAATAATACTAATATCTTTGCCATTATAAATTAATTTTTCTCTACTGAGTTATCAACTGTCACTGGCAAGGAAAATCCACTAGCAGAAAATGTGGTTAGTTATAAAGCAAAATTTATGTAGAGTGAGAATACTTTCCTTTTCCTTTTCCTTTTCCTTTTCCTTTTCCTTTTCCTTTTCCTTTTCCCTTCCCTTCCCTTTTTATTTCAGTTAGTTTACCATGCAATATTCCTTCTTAGAAAAACTTACCTCACAGCTAAAAAAACTGACCCAACAATCTCTCAGATCTTCACAGTTGTGTTGTCTTTTACTAGCGGCATGGCTTGTAATTTTGCTGCTGCTTTTAACAGAGAGGAAAAATTTCAGTTTGTTGGACTTAATACAGTTAGTGAGAATAGTAAGAATGGAAAAAAATGGTGACTATCCCCACCCTCAAGACACACAATTATACCCGTTTCTCAATCTAAACCTCTTTGTAAATCACAGTTCTGGCTTTAGGGCTTTTTGCTGTGGGGATTCTTTTTTCTTTGCAGAATTTCTGATCCTTATCAACATCCAGCATTTCTGAGCAAAAGGCATTTCTCTTGTATGGCTCATGCACCTTCACAACTGCTTGTCAACCTGACAATAAGTAGAAATACAGAATGTTCTCTCTTTTCTCTCTATCATATTCTAAATGATGAAAGGAGGAATAGAGCTTATTGCCACTGAAGGTGCAGTGGAACTTGCATATCACCTTGTGCTACAAATCAGTTAAAGCCATATGGGTTTTTTATTGATAAAATCACAAAGATCTTAATTTAGATCCTACTGGTTCATTTATGAATTAGCAATAATTTTCTTAAAAAGCTCAGTTCAGAATCCCAGAATATTATTCAGATAAGGTAAGTCTGAAAGAATGAAGAAGCAGAAGGACAACAGGAAGGGGAAATACTATTCACTGGGCTGAGTTAGAGTGGCAAAAAGAGTAGAATGAGAACTGCTGTAGTGAAAATGGCAGCTAAATAATGCTGTTGAGGTACAATTTCACCTGCAAACCTCCAGTCTAACACCTTTTTTATTGTGTTCAGTTTTGTAAATAAAATAGGATTATGCAGTTAGAGACTTCTTATCTAATCAGATATATCTACTGACAAAATAACCATAAACTGAGCAAATTGACAGCTGCTATTGTGGTTGCTGGAACTTGTGAGGCAATGTATTTTCATATCATATAAATTAAAATTACACATACAAAAAGGACATAAAGTTGAAGTTAGCCATTACAATAGCTGTTCATATTTCTGAGCAAATGTGGTAGCGCAATTTTTCTTTAAATACTTGTGTTTTGTTCATCAACAATATCACTATGGATTCATTTGTAAGAATTAGGAATAATTGCTAGGATTGCATGGTTTCTTAATTTCATCCTTAACAGTAGTGGATTGTGCCGTAGTGACTGAATTGGAGGAGCTCATCCTACTAACATAAATCTAATTCCATGCAATTAATTCTACCATGTACTTAAAAACCACAACTAACATAACCACTTCTAAAAGTTCATCTTCACAGTCTCAGACTTCTCTTGATATTTGTCCTCTTTTCTTTTTAGGTTTTTTTTTTTTTTTTTTTACCTTTTTTTTCTCCTTCCCCTTTATTTTTGTCATTTGGAATTCTGCCTCTCCTTCAGCATACAAAATCTAAAGACACTTGATATTCTTCTCTAAAGCCAGCAACAGATGAGGGCAGCTGTAGATAAAGTGACTTGCTGAAACATCAGCTGTAGCCAGCAGTTCCAGCTTGTTGGAACGCCACCGTCTACATGCTTGAGAGACTTTCTGGAACCATACAGCACTAGGGATGACTGCTAGGGGAGTAATAACATCAGACATGCAGATGTTCCTACTTACTCCACCCAGTCCCAGTTTATTTAACACACTGAATTATCCTAGCTTCTTAAGGAAGCAAAAATGCAGAAAGCCTCTCTTCCTCTCTCCCTCTCTCCTGCTCTGGCATTGTGAATGCTTACATACTCTCAGAGCTTCAGCCTGGGAAGAATAGATATGAGACAAACAAAAACATGGAAAAAATTATCTCCTGTGTGCTTTTTATACGGGACACAGGGTCCAAAGGCACAATAGAGAAAATCCCATGTTATAAGGGAGGTCTGGAAAGCCTGTGCCTGTGTGAAGTTTTCCCTTTTGCAGTGCCCCAAATTAGATCATGAACAAAGCTCTACACCAGCATTTCCCAGCTTCAGCAAAAGTAGGTAGAATGTAAGGCTGTCCAATTCTACCATGCTCCTCAACCTTCAATTACATATGGCTTTTCAGAAAGGAAGAATATTATTTATTGCAATAAATGTCAGTAAGAGGCCCCAAACCCTTCCGTCTTAGCATTGCTAAGCATCTTGGGAAGGAAGAGTCAAGAATCTCAGGAGTACACAAGTAGTGTACAAGGAGCTGAGACATCTGAAAGAGTTTTCATGTCATCACAAAACTGACAACTTCCATTATTAAAATATGTCTATTTACCTTAAAACTATTTCCTGCTTCAGATAATAATTAGTGCTGGGAGCTAGATTAAAAAAAAAAAAAAATCACAAACATCTGAAGCACCAGAAATAGATCACCAAGGGTCAAAACTGGATCTTGAACCTATCTAATCAAGTGCTACCTCATCTACCTTAGCTTCATGAGCACCACACTGTGACCTTAAAGTACCTGAGAAGCTCAGAGTTACAGACCCCGTTATGGAATCCTAAAAGGATTCAGTGGCTGGAGTGTTTTCTCCAGAGTCTCTGCCATTGTCACTTGAAAGCTGCTCTGGAGGCACTCTCAGGATCTCTGTAGTTGTTCCTGCCTTTCTAAAAAGGTCCACAGGGATTTCTTCTCCCTCTCCTTTTTTCACACAAGAGACAGTTATAATGAGGAAGCTGAAGTACAACATCCTCCTGTCATGCAGGCAGGCAAAGCCACATTTCCCAGGAAGCTCTTTAATCACAAGACTATAAACATCAGGCTATAAACAATGCACCAGGGTGGGGTGGAAGGGGAGAAGTTCCCACTTAAAAAAAAAGTCATTGTGCCAGCATTAGTTCTACATTCATCATGCTAGAGAGAGAGGGTGGCAGGGAGCAAGACTGGGTGCATAGAATCATAGAGAGGGTGACAGGGACTCACATTTCATGGAGACAATTGTGTATACCAGATTAGAGCTTCATGTGACAAAAAGAAAAAGAAGTTCTGGATAACTTTTAGTAGGGCAAGATCCTCTTGTAAAGTAGTTATTAATACTTACATTTTGGATAAAGATCTTCCAAAAGGATATAACTCCATTAGTAATTAAGTACCTACTACCGTCAGATATTAAGTGCCTACAATAAATTCTTTACATTATGGAGTTGCATAAAAGGGCAAGGTCTCAGACAAGTATGGCTAGCCTTAGACAGCTGTTATATTCTTCTAACATGCTGGATTCCTCATCTTTGTGCCAGGCCTACTACATTAAATCTAGCCTGATGTTTACTATGAGCGTGAAGTCAAGTGTTTATAAGCAGGGTTAAAAACTGCTATAAACTGTGGAATACATTATGACTGACAAATTAGCTGTTTAACTCACTGTCCTCCATAGTGCTACATTACTGAAATTCACCCAGGTACTTTTTAACTATCCTGTAATTAGAGGATTATCTAGAATGAGGAACATAAGAATGTTAGCAATCAAGATGTCTGTTACTGCAAAACTCAAAATATTCAATTGCCTGTGTTCTTCTGTATAAAGTAATTTTGGTTGAGTCTGCTCCCACCAAACAATGGGTGTCATGCCATTTCACTTCAAAGTGTGATCTGGGCTCAGATGTTTAGTAAGAACTGGACCAGTTGTTTTATTTCCCAAAAGACCACAGAAGACAGAAGTGTCTCTTAGACAGACTTGTTAAGACATACTAGCCAATGAAAATGTTTTCATCGACAGGGTCATTGATAAGTCCACAGGATCACCTGTGAAATTTCATTAAATCTGGAGAAGAAAAAGAAATGAAAATAGAAATATAAACTATCCTGTTTTAATTACCTTTCTTGATAAATCAAAAAGTCAAAACTAAAAATCCCGCCAACAAATCAAAACTGAAAAGCCTGAACTAACAGTTCAGTTGTACACAATACCCAACTGAAATCAAATAAATAAATAGCAAACTTCCAGGATGGCTTTCAGTAATCAGAACAAATATTAAAACTGTTATAGATTGCTGACACACACATATCCTGACACAACACAGGCAGTAAGGGAATAGTTCAGAGGAGTACGGTGCGGAAAAGTTTGACCCCACCACAAGTGCAGGGATGAAAATGTATAGAGTACTGCTGACAGTCTTTATAGAATGACTGCCAGCACACTTGGCTGACCGATGTTCCCTCATGACCTATGGTTACCAGATGTGCAATATTTGTCTCATGATAACCTTTCATCTCAGCTTTTCAAACTGTAATTATGGATAACTTTATTTTTAAGATGTAGTTGACAGTATAGGAAACAGACAGGTTTGTCTTTAAGGATCAGCTAACATGCAGATGCCTCTACCTTCTCCCTTTCACTAAAAAGGACACCTTATTCGTTTCTAGCATAGGAATCTCTTCATGTTATTCCTCCACTGCCACCTACAAGCATATTTTTTCTTCTCTAACCCTTTCAGTCAGTGCCCTAAACCACTTTCATCACAGACCAAGGCCAAATGTTGGAGCAAAAAGAACTTTTAGGCAAAATCTCTTTTCACACACAGGCACCAATGTCCCTTAACTCTCTTTCCGTAGAGTATGTAAATGCCTCTCAGGTACTGACTTAGCATTCATTCAGTGCTGCTAACTGTTGGACAGGCCTGAATCTAAGGGCATGTTTCACTGACTTCTCTCTTTTGGTAACACTGTACCAAAATCTGAAAGTATTGAGTTTCTTTTCTTGCCTTAACTCCTCTGGCCTCCATCACTAATAGGAACCAGATGACCTTCCCCTTTCACAGGTCTCTTACTGGGTTACACTTTTTCAGACAAATCTCCATAGAAGTGGCTGAAAAGACTTATTTATAAGAGCTATAGTATGTAGTGCCTAGGCCATAGATGCAAGTTAGTGCAGCCCTGTATGGCTTTGCAGGTTCTGATCTAATAAAATTTATGTCATTCTGCAAGATTCACTCAAGGCCTCAGCTTGAAGAAACTTTCCTTTGTAGGTGGATATTCTTTTTCTTGTGGTTTGAAATGAAAGACATTCAGCTCCATCCAGCTATGGTCATTCCTTTCATCTTCTCATCTGGACATTTTTTACAGTTCAGGACAAAGTGGTAGTTAATTTTCTATATTTCGATACTATGATTGCATAAGTGCCTGAGGATCTCCCTTTTGCAATTTTTTTCCCCCGTTCCATGAACATCATCTGTACCTGCACACCTAGTAATGACACTGTGTTTCCATAGACAGAATACAAAGACATCCCAAAAAAACATAACTGAAAACCCTGGGAAAAACTTTTCTGAGCAAAGCTGTAATTTATGTAAAGGAAACTTAAGAAGCAATTTTCCCTTTCCCTACAGATTAGTGTTTTTCTCTTGAAGCCTTCTGGCTTTGGGGCTTACATTTTAGTGTCAACATTCTGGGCTCTGAAAGAACTGAATGGTTTCAGAGCTTCAGTAAGGAGAAAAACAAACCCAAATGTCAACGCCACACTTATTAAAAGAATAAAAGCAATGATAATGCAGAAATAAAGTGTTTACAGATTGCTTGCTGTATTACATTACTAGCCTTAAACATAAGCCTTTAATGAAGGAATGCCACATTAATAAGGCATCAGGAACCACTGAAGGATCAAAATGATGCAAGAACTCCTGACATGGTTGAATCTTCCTTTATTTGAAAAGCAGGCAGTTTTCCCCAGTAGCTTAAATCTTGCAACTCTTCCCTTCACAACCCATCATAGGTCCCAAAATGAGTATATACAACTAGCCACACAGCCACAGTAATGGGGAGACTGTGAAAGCTGAGGGGAAAATTCCATCTGTCAGGTGGGTTAAGTAGATGTCATGTAAAACCACACACAAAGCCTGTGGTTTTACATGCCATAAATGATTTCTTCTATGAACAGCAAATTAGGGAATACACAACAGGAGAAGCATTTTCTGAGTTCATCCTGAGATATATGTGATTTGGTCTAATACATCATTTTTTAACTACTAAAAGCTTTATTAATGGGAATTTATTAGGAATAGCCAAAAGTTATAGAGACATATGGCAACAGAGTCTTTGGATAAACATTCTATCAAGCCAAATAATCACAAAAGGAATGATGCAACAACATCAAGGTTAAACACCAGAGTAAAGAAGGCTAATACAACAATCATCCCACAGAAATTGAAGCTATGTCCAATTAGAATTAAAAGAAATTTGTTAGGTCTAAAACCGTAACAATGAAAGAAGTAATAAGAAAAGCATGAACATAGTAACAAAACTTTGTATTTTCATTCTCCTTTCATGATGAGTTTTCATTTTCTAATAGATTTCAATGTGCATTGAAAACAGGCAAAAGCATAATATGAGAAACACATAATTTGCATTGTTGTTCATTCTGTAATAAAACTTTCATATGATATAAAAAAATCAGAGTAGTTTAAAACTATTCTGACTGAAACAACTGCAAGAGAAGTTAGCAATATTAGACATTAAACAACAGATGAATATCTGAGTCAATGAGCAAAACAAAATTTAATTATCTATACAAAATGATGGGGTTTAAATTTGCTGTAACCATTTGATAGGTCTTAATTTATCCACAGCCATTATTGTATATAATCCTCTGAAAATCAAAACTGCACAGTGAGGTTCAGTTAAAAAGGCAAATAGACCAGGATAATAATACTTCTGAGGGACTAAAGAACAAAACACTGAACATCTTCAAGATCATAGAAAAACTCAGCTTGGAAGAGACCTCGCGACCTCCCTAGTCCAACCATCCATTAAAACAGGGTGACCTCCAGGGTTTATATAGCTGGATCTGGAAAAACCTCCAAAGATGGAAACTGCATAGACTCCCTGGGCAGCCTCTTACACTGCTTCACTGTTCTCATGGTGTAAAAGTTTTTCTTCGTGACTCATCTAACAATATCTTGTTTCAACATATGTCCATCGTCTCTTGTCCTCCCACTGTGAAGAGCCTGGCTCTGTCTTCCTGATGACCTCATCTTAGGTATTGGAAGGTTGCTGTTTAGATCTTAATGAAATCTTTTCTTCCATGTTGGGTCAGTAAAATGGTGACATTCATGGGAAAGACAGATAATGATCATTCAATGTTTCTCATAACACAAAAGGCAGCAAACAAAGCTTTAAACAAAAAACTAATTAAAAAAAGAGTAACCCCCCTTTTGTTTTTATCCAGAAAATAAATAGTTGTAGATGATGTATAAATGTGGACAATTTCAGACTTTGCAGAATTTATTGCCACAAGATTTTGTCTCCTAGAAATAGACTTTAGAACCTACAATTCATGAAGAAAGTCTATAGGATGCTTAAACATGCCTCTGTAATGTCTATGCAACATTTAATTTAGGAAAAGCCTTTTTCAAAGACTATTGAAATCTGGAAAGGTTTGCAAGAAGAAACACCCCAAGTGTTCCCAATCTGTTGTATACTTTCCTGTATTATCTGCTATTTGTCATTGTTAGAAATAGGATGGTGATCTAATGCTGGACAGCAGATCCCATGATACTCCACAACTTTACTCACAGATTTAAGAAAAATTGGCAAAGGCTCATGGGCTAGGTGCATGCTCTGCTCCACACAGACTCCACATCAAGTCCCTGTCAATTCCTGTAGGTTATTTATGCTTCTTTCTACTGCAGCAACTTCTGGCTACTGCTGGATTTTCCCTTGACCAACTTAATGTCAGTGTGGTAAACAACAACAGCTTGACTGTGTAAATAGAGAAATGAATGTTTAAAGAACACATCTCTGCATTGGATCAACACAATGAAAATGCAGGGGTGAGCAGGAAATAAACTCATTTTGTGAGCTTTTGCTATTGTCATGGATACAGGGAAATACTCAAAGACAGAATGCTTTTCAGAAAGGCATTATATTTCCATATATAGTTGTATGTATCCTTTTGTCCTCAAGCCACCCACAGGAGCTTTTCAAAACAGAGATCTGTTTCCATTCATCTTTTGGTGGTGTCTGCAGACAGCAGTGGAGTTACAATTCATGACAGGCAATCTTCAAAAGGTTTGGAGGTTCAAAGCTTGTTTGGGCTTATCTGAATTTTTCAGGTCTGCAAGTCTCATGGTATCAGCCTACAGCTTGGTACTTGAAGCACTTCCTGGTGAAACCCCAGATGGAAACAGAGACATAGTTTGACTTCAGAGAGCCCAGATCAGGATATGCATTCAAGCTCCTGATAGGTTTAAGAGGGGGCTCGAGACACAGAGTGTATTGGCAAAACATGCACAGACGTTTTTGTGTGAACCAGACATGCCTAGACTTTTGATTCTTCATGAGGATACTACAGCTAACAAAACATAGAAAGTCAATTTCTACACATCAAAAAAGAGACATTTTATGTTTTTTTAATGATTCCAATACACTCCAAAATACAACAGATTCCACAGATACTGTTAGTAGTATTAGGGTTTTTTGTTTGGTTGGGTTTTTTTTCAACATGAAAAGTCAACAGTCAAATCTCATAAAATTCATGCATTTTATCACCCTCATGAGTGACCAGTCTTTTAGTCTTTCATCATGTCATGAGCTGCATGTTGCCAAAGACACCTCTGCTTTTTATCTATCTGTTTATATCATACTCAGTCATTCTGCAGTTCTTTCATATGTGCCTACCTGCAACATCCTAAACAACATAGCAATACAGTAATGACCTATTGAAATGCCACTGCTTTAGCTACTGGGTACTTCTCAAGAGCAGCATAAAATTTGCAGGAAAGTAAAAGTAAAATTTGTGGGAAAGTGCAACCAATTAGGATCAGTATTTTGTTGAATGTAATCATTTCCATACTGACAGCTCAGTAAATGAAATACGTCTATCTTACTGAAGTGTTTTAAAACTTTCTCTTTGCTGAATAGCAGCATAGAAAGTTTGACCTACTAATTCATGGTCATTTCTGACTTCTCAGTTTTATAAATTTAACTTGGATAAATGACTTGATGTAGTAAAAAAGGTCATTTATATATGAAATATGACTATTTGAAAATTGATTGCAACATACCATCTAACATACCAGCTGCTTTAAGTGGATCTGGTCTTATAAATGACACCTAACATTTAGATGAAGCTAGTTTCAGTTTTTGTCTGTCATGTAGTAAGTGCCATAGGAATTTCTCCCTAGTATCATATTTCTACTCACTTAGTGGGCACCTAGTGGCAAATCATGAATTAAGCATGCCATAAGAACATTTCTGTAGGTGAAGAGGTAATTTTTCTGAAATAAGGGACTAGTATTTAAGTATATGGAGGAAGACAAATTTATGAAATATGTAGTTAGAAGCTAAGATAAACCAGAGTTTTGCAAATAGACATCACTGAAGCAGCCTATTTCAACAAGTCTAGTATGCTTGAGTGATACAGTGTGCTTTTCATACTTCTAGAAGAAGTATGGCTTTTAATTTAATAGATTTGTTTTGAGTCATCTTATGCTGTGACAGCTTACCAGCAAACAGGTACAGAAAGGACAGCAGATTTAGTACACATTTCATCCTAAAGTCAGGGACCACAGCACACAATGCATTCATTTAGCTCATTTTCCAAAGACTGTACAGTTCATCTGAATCTCAGTAAAACACAATTTTGAGAGCTTGCCAGCTTCAGAATGTTCCTGGGAATAGTTTATCACTGGTGTTCTTCACTTCCTTTCTTGAGCCTCTCCTTGAGAGTCAGCCAAGCAAATGTGGATAAATATATCTGATAGTTTCCCAAATCAGAAATAACTGAATCAGCTCTTGAAGAATAAGACTGATTATTTGGCTCTTAATGTGTGGTTCTTAAATGTAGGACCTTATCTTTAATAAACAGACCAAGGGAATGTTTTTGNTTTAAATATACATGAAATGAAGAACATCTATATTAGTTGCCTTTTCCCATCTATGCTAAATAGTAGTCTCCTTATCCCATAAAGTCAGTCTTTAATATATCTTTTAAATTGTTTTACAAACTTAGGATGCCTTCTGTTCTGAAGAACAATGGAAATAGTAGTCAAAAAATGCTGAACAAAAAATCCTGGTTCATATTTAATGCCATAATAAATCCAGATTTTGACTATGCAGATGATGAAGCAGAAAGAATTCTTTCTTTCCATTAAAAATACATTGAAAAGCTAAATTGCATTTTTACTCTATCTTCATTTGTACCAATGCAAGCTGCCTTCCCTGTCTGGCAAGGGCTTTGAAATATAAATCTACTCCTGTGAGGTACACTGGCTAACCTGGAAAGTAAAATGTGTTATTTCTCCATTAAACAGTTACAACAACATTGGAGACACCAGCAGTCAGTGTGTCCTCATGACCACCAAGAACAGGAAGCAAATAAAGGGTTTTCTAAAGCTACTGCCTGTCTATTAAGCTCTTTACAAGACTGAGTTTTCTGACTCTTCCTGAAGTGAACGACCTGTGCTAAAGACTTCTTTGGTTAAAGTCCCTGACATAATATAAAAATGCTGCTATCTCAGAGTCCCTTCTGTTGATCACAACTTCAATGTCTTTCCTCAAGAGTTAAAACCACATACCCTCCAGAAGTGTTTCTTCAGTGATCTCCCCCTAGTAGCACTTGTCCTCCAGGGAAGAGCAATGAATAGTTCTTTTTGTGTCTCTCCTAAGAAAAGAATCTCTGAATAAACTCTCTGGTTTTTTTATTTATTTACTTATTAATAATATAAATGTATAGTAGATATATTATCCCTTTGTCCTTCATCTGTCTAGAAGCCATATCAGAGAAGAACTTACAGTTGTAACACCAATTAAATTATCATCTTCCTCACAGTAGTAAAGTCTGTAATTCAGTACTAGCAATCTCAAGTTCTGCTTGCAACACTTTACAGTGATGGCATCCTAGAGAAACTGTGCACATTTACATGCCCATGGCTTTTAGCTTGGTGAGGTAGATTCTGCTTGGGCATAATTCCTTACTGAGGTGAGAGGAAGGTGATCAAGTGTGGAGTCTCTTATCCTTTAGGATCTTGTGGCTAGTGAAGCTACATAACATATCTCGTGGTAAAAAACATGCAATTTTCTTGGGCTTTCCCTGTTCTGCTCCATTGTCAAAAACTGTTGTCCATACTCACTCTACATCTCCACCCCTGCCTCCAACTTCTGGTTATGTTATTTAACAGGAACGTGAACATGTATTTTTATGTTTTTCTTCTTGGACTGAAACATGTTTACTAAAACATATAATGAACTCAGCATGGTTTTCAAATATTTGTTCAGTAAGAAAAAGCTCAATTAAAAAAAAAAAAATCAACAAAAGCTCACTGCATGCCTCTGCGGATTTCCTTGTGGTTACATCACACTCAGAGCCCTACTACAATTGTGGGCACTATGATAAAATGTAAATTTACTGAAAATGAGAACTAAATATTGAGTACATCCCACCCTCCTGGCAATTTCTTGTAATGTGATTTCTAAATATTTCGTTAACCAGAATCATTCACAGAGATTTCCATGAGATACAGCAAGGGTCAGAGAAGAGAAGTTTGTGAATCAGTAATATTAATGCTGACTGTTTAGTTTTTCTTTCACTATGTGCTCTTAGTATATGTGTCATTAGATTAAGTCTCTTTTCTTTGGGCTTGAGAAGAACAAGTGACATGAAAAAGGGAAGTTGCACAGCTTTAATTTGAAGAGATGGTAAAATAAAAAGAAAATAGAGCTAATCCCATGCATATAACATATCATAATTCATACTGCCTTGACTGTCCAATCAAGTCATCAAGCATGAATATGATTCCACTGACTACCATTGCCCAGACTAATTTTACCCTCAGCTGTGTTCAGAGGTTATTTGATTTTTTGACACAGCAGGTCCCTACTTGAAGGGGTTTTAATATCAGCCTTGAAGTTGGTATCATTACACTTTAAAAAGTGGAATGCATAAATGGAAAACAATCTCTCTCACAAGTGGTGCTGAAAGTTTAAAGATTTTATGCAAAAGTTTCAACATTTCACTATTCAACTTAACTCCTTACCCTGAGATTCCTGAGTTTCTATAAGAATCTTGTCTTCTTTGATGGAGTTTTAAGTCTGTAATAGTTGCACAAAACTAAGAAAAACCAAATCTCACTGAATCCTATATATATTTAGAAATACAGTGTGTATTTCAAGTCAAATTCAAAACAGTTGTTCTGAGCATTTGAGTTTGGCAATGTTGTAAATATCTCAATAGTAAAGTCAGTATTTTTACCTAAACTTGATCCTTTATTACATCCATTGGCTTCATGCTATATAATACGTTGGTCTCTTGCAGTGTCAGTTTAGATGAGCTAAGTGCTAATTATATACCCACTACCACAACAATATTCTGGATACCACTGCACCCAGTGAAGGTTGACATACTTATGGCTTGATTTTTCTGATTCATGTGTATTTCACTCCATAACAAAATTTATATCAATAGACCAAATTAAGCTATTGTCTAAGCAAACCTAAATTCATTCAAGAGTCAACAGAACAGTGTATTAGGACTCATTTACACCAAGGCTAAATATTTTTCAAAGTATTTATTCTACAGTAAACACAATATTATAATACTAAACACGAATGCCACAACCTTTGTCTTTTAAACATCTTTAGCAGCACTAATTACAGAAATTAAAAATTATGTGACATTTGGGATATATAATCTGCAACTGAAAATAGCATTTCACTACAAAGAAATACAACCAACCATGTAATGCTTCTTAGAATGGAGAATTAAAAATTTTAAACCTCTTTTTCCCCTGCAATAAAGGTAATTGTTGTGTAGATATGACTTTCATTACAATCACTGCTGTAGGGAGTCATGAAGCAACTCAATAAAGATTCATACACAAAAGCAGTAAAAAAAATAATTTTGTACTTAAGTCAGGCTGAAAGTGTCCGAGTCATCTAAAGGCAAAGCCAGAATACACGGTCATTTGAAGTAAATAATAGTAATTTTAAAATAAACTTTTTAACTTATCAAAAGAGCCACAAGAGTCAAGAGACTAATAATACTGCTTAGTGTAGGCAAGGCATTCACTACACTAAAAGAACCTCTCCTTTTTACAAGCAAAGTAAATGTCCCAAATGGTCTGCTATAATCTGCTACTCTCTATGGGTGCTTAAGGCCTGATTTCCTCATTTCATGACCCTTGAGATGCTTTATTTGCCTTACTGCAATAGAATCCTTGAAGATGAGAATCACAGATTATGACTTCTTGTCTTGTCACCTCTTCATCAATACCATCTTGTTACTTTATTGGAGTTTCAACCACCACATTTGCTGCTACTTTATGGGTGATTCTGTGTACTGTGCTTAATCCCATGTTTTAAGTTGCCTTGCAAATGTATCACTGTTGCCTCAGAAAGCTGCTTGGTTTACTCCTGTTTTCTGTCTATGGCTTCCCATTTCTGCACCAAACCCTGATATTGTTATCCATCTTGTTTTCAAAATTCATTCCCTCATTATGAGTTTAATGCTTTCTCACTTTTCTTCCTTGTGATCTTAACACTTTCCAGGTCTCCCAGCACATCATTTTTCCAAATGCTTACCACTGTGGCCCAGTCATCTGTCCCCTAATGCTTTTTTTTTTTTTTTTTTAAATCGCTGTCAAAGGTTATTTATCTGCTTTCCTTCTTCTTACTTATCTCCCTTGATCTTTTGTAGCTTTTGGGGCATGCCTCTTTGTCTTCTTTCTCTTCCCCTTTACTCATGAGGTGTTCCTAAATGAAAAGGAATCTTTACAAACTTTATCTCCCAAAGTCCACTCAAATTTCCTTTACTATTGCACCATATAACTAGGTGTTCTCACAGTAGTACCTAGTCTTGTCCAATGTTACTTTCTTCAGGAATTTTTCTTCCTCTCTTACAGTTATGTTATCTCTTCCAATTATTCTGTTAGTATATTTGAATACTTTATTCACAGAATCCTAGAATGATTTTGGTTGGAAGAGACCTTAAAGATCATTCAGTTCCAACCCCTCTGTCATGGGTAGGGACACCTTTCACTGGACCAGGTTGCTCAGAACTTCATCCAACCTGGCCTTGAACTCCTCCAGGGATGGAACATCCATGTTTCTAGGCAAACTCACAGCAACCACCCACACGGCAAAGAACTTCCTCCTAATATCTAATCTAAACCTACTCTCTTCTAGTTTGAATCAATTCCCTCTTGTCCTGTCATTACATGATTTGTAAAAAGTCTCTCCTCATCTTTCTTGTAGGCTCCCTTCAGATATTGCAAGGCTGCAATTAGGTTACCCAAAGCCTTCTCTTCTCCAGGATGAACAAACCCAATTCTCTCAACCATTCCTTGTAGGAGAGGTGCTCCATCCCTCTAGTCATTTTGGTGGCCTCCTCTGCACTCTCTCCAACATCTCAATGTGCTTCCTGTCCTGAGGTCCCCAGAGAGGGACACAGTACTCCAGGTGGGGTCTCACAAAAGCAGAGTAAAGGGGGAGGATCTTCTCCTTCAGCCTGCTGGCCACACTGCTTTTGATGCAGCCCAGGACAACATTCAGCTCCTTGGGCTGTGAACACACATTGCTTAGTCATGTGCAGTCTCTCATCCACCAGCACCCCGAAGTCCTTCTTGGCTGGGCTGCCCTTCATCTGTTCATCCCCGTACTGATACCAGAGGTTGCCCCAACCCAGGAGCAGAACTTTGCACTTGATCTTGTTCAATCTCATGAGATTCCCATTGGCCCACTTCTAGAGCTTGTCCAGGTCCCTCTGAATGGCATCCCATCCCCCAGGTGTGTCAACTGCACCACTCAGCCTCGTGTCATCTGCATTTGCTCTTCATCTATGTCATTAATGAATGTTAATTTCTGGATCAATTAGACATATTTTCAATTCAAATTAAATGGCCAAGCTGTGATCAATGAAAAAATTGTAAGACTATTTATTCTGCCCATTATGGTCATGTCAGTGAAGAATTATATCTAGTTCCCAAACTTGAGCTCACTGTTTAAAGCAATATGTAATATCTGCTAATTTCTTGGACATTAAAATATGCAGGTTGCAGTCAAAAAAAAAAAAGATTGCAAGATTGGTAAGTGAATGAAAATTTTTACATTCAGTTTTGTCTCCTTATGTCTAATAAAACAGATGACAACACACAGTTCATGTGTTGAAAGATTAGTTTAACTTTTAAGTGAAAATACTGCCATACTGCATCTGAAAGAAAAAATGTCATATTAATATAGACAATGTTTTACAGATGCAAATAATTTCTCAACATAATTTTTAATTCCTCACATAGGAATTGACTGTTGTTAATGTTTGGCAATATTATCCCGCCTCACAGTGTTCTGTCACAATGCAACTTAAACCACAATTTGGCACTATATTCCAGTGGTTTGCAATTCCACATTTGTCATTAAGGTTGTGTTTTGCTGCTGCTTCAGGTTTGCCTGTCACATTCCATGCTGCTTTATGTCCATGAGGACTATTCAGAAGTGAATAGATTTGACTCAGCAGTGAAATGAAAACTCGCTTTTTAATGACATTCCATCATGCTCCAGCTTGACTCCATCAGAATATTTGAGACTTACAGATGCATGTTAAAATGGCACATGGGACTTCAGCTGCGCACAAACAGCAAAACATAAGAAAGATTATTTGACTTGTTGCTCAGAATAATATTTTTTTTAATGGGGAGTATCTATTACAGAACTAATTTAACTTCAGCAATCTGATCATACTTTGGAGAGATACACAGACTGTAAGTACCCAACAACTCCCCAGCTCTGTGAAATCAGCATCTGTCTTTATCTAAGGATTTTGGGAGCATAATAAAGCAAGATATAGAAAAGAATCAGCCATGACAGATATTTTACTGCAAGGTCTGTCCGTCTGCATTCAAGAAAAATATCAATGCAAAACTGACACAAAGAAGCACAGTGGTGTATCTGCAAGAAATTGCACAATGTCACACTACAGAATTTTGTTTAAACTCCTTCAATTTGGATAAATCTGCACAACCTTGTCAGTTAGTCCATTGGATTCATTTCTCACTGAAGTAAATATAAAGAGCTTCCATCTTAGCAAACTAAACAGTAAATCTTTGAGACTCTTATCTGCTAGATGACTAAGCAAGCTACTCTATTTGACTTAGAGAAACTTTAACTGACCACCAAAAGAGACTAGCACCTATTAAAACTACCTGTCCCATGGATTTTGAGAGCTAGTCCTGACTCTCAGAGCTAATGGAGTAGAAAAAAGAATATCTAAATTATATTTAACGCTTAGCAACATTTCCTTTGAAATCTACCACCCTATCCATCTGACAGAGAAATATCCACCTACACAGCCATCACAGAGATTTCAGCCTTCCTTTACTATTGAAGCAGAAATGCTAAAAGACATTTTTCCAACTTCAATAGCTTGGATTTCTCATAGTCAAGCCCCAGAGAAGATACAGTTCTTCTGGAATATACATACAACTCTTTTCTTGGCTTTAATCAAAAAAAGAGTTTGTAGGCTGATACTATAAGCTATCTTTTCAGGCTTTCTTTTTACAGAGAGTTTGTCATACTGTTGTCATGCATGCTAAATCTTATCAGCAAAATATTTTCACTCATCTGGATCAACTCACTCAGTAGCAGTCAAAGCCAGTCTCCCCTCAACCAGAATTTCTTACTTCCCAAACTAGCAGCACAGAAGACACACTAGGATCACATATTCAAACACATGTACTCTCCATAGCACATTTTGTATTTCAGAGTGCACTTTGATAGCCTGCTCCGCTTACTGCTTCCCCTGTACCATCAGATGCTGGCTTCTGCTAACATGTTTTTAACAACAGCACAGCATTCCACATTCTGGGACAGAAACACCACAACAATAAGATACAACTGAAAATCAAATGGCTCGTCAAGAGGCGAGTTTGAGTTAAAAGGAGAGGTTTGCTGGCCTTTTCCTCTCGGCCTACTTGGGTGGCATCTTCCTTCTTTTCATTCAGGTAAAGAAATTCCACTGCTTGAAAATTAAGAGATTCTTTGCAGTCTGGGCACCCAAGTGCATGACAGGATTATGACATAAACAACCACCCACATTGTCACAGAGTGCTTTCGTTTTAAAAAAAAAATCACAAGCACTACGACGAATTTTAAGATGGAGAATGCTTTTTGAAGCCCTGTGCTTAAGTGAAAATGTACAAGGATTACTTCACACACAGCCACATATCCCAACAACAACAAAAAAAGGCAACAAAATAAGAGCAGATGTATTTTTTCTGTGTGTCCTGTAGAATACAAATATTGCCAAATCAAATAACCAAAAGTAAGTCCTCTCAACTCAGATTCTGAACATGCTCTCCAGCAGGGTTAAGAGTATATAGTTATGATGTCATAGTCTGTAAGAATTCCCTTGGGAGGGGGAGGGGATTAACCAGCAAGGTTGCCCATTTTCTTCTCACGGTTTGTCAGCAAAGTGACCTCTCAGGACTTCCCATTCTCTCAAATACTGGTGAAAAATTGAAATGAAGTTACATTCACACCTAAATGTACAGATTTTTCTCTATTGCTTAAAATGTTTATAGGTTTGTTCTAGTCAAGACCTGGGCCTCCAGGAAAGCAGACACTCACTTAGAAAACTAGTTGGTCTCACTCCAAGACATAAACTTGCTGCTCTCAAGAGCCTGAGGTTGCCCCTTGGGTTCCATGATGCAATTTCCCATCTATCTGCATTTTTAAATGGAAATATAGTTGAGTCATAGTCTGGGAAAGAGCTGCTGCATGTGCCAAGGTGTCATGCAGTCAGGGCAAAAGGGAATATGTGAGAGCAGGAAAAACCTTCCTTTCTCCTCCCTCTTTCCTCTCAATTCCCACTTTGCATGGCCTGTTCACAGAGAACGGTGGAGGTTGCTGAAGGCAGGGAAGCAGAAAAACCACTTTTAGCCTGGTACAAAAACACCTGCTGTATTCCTGCCATTCAAAACCAACCTCTAGAGCAGGTATTATTCATGCATCATTACAAGCTGCCTTCAAAATTAGTTGAACAACCATCTTATTGAAATGATTAGCCACCTATGTCAGCTGTCTGTAAAGTTCTGTGAAGTTACCTATTTCTTTGTACAAATTATTTAGTTTGACAACTTTAAAAGCGAATTAAAAATTAAGCAATCAGAAATGTTTGAATCATGATTCTGCATAATTATTTTGTTGTTTTCTGTTAGCTCAGAGCATGAACATATTTTCTTGGAAAATGAAAGGTTTTTAAGGAGCTATTAATGTCAAAGTTCATTACTTAAAGAACAATTAATAATTTCCTTACATCAAATGAAATATTTAAATAAAAGGTTATGGGAAATCATCTCTTGACTAAACTGATAACTTGTCATCTGACTTTCATTTTCCCTACACCATCAGCAAAAAAAAAAAACCAAACACAAAAAAATTAAAAAATTCTTATACAGTAGAATAATGCAATGATAAGCTTCTGGTATCTGTGTTAGTCTGCTCTTACTCAGGAATGTATATAATTATAATACAGCATTTTCTCATAAATGTTCAGGCATATATTCTGAACTTCTTGGCAGCTAAGGAACAATTTACTGTAGAGCTGAAAGAAAGTTTGGGGTTTTCTTTGACTTTCATAAGGAAAAAAAAAATTAGATCCTGTGCTGTCACAGGCTCTGTAAAACAAACAGAAGTGTTTATGCCATTGAACAGCATCACCGTCTTGAAACTTGTGTGCACAGATGAAGAAGAGGATTTAAACAGCAGGATGTCTCTGACAATTTGTCAGAGATTCCATGATTTCTATAAAGAGGACACAACTTTGCCATTCTGGGGATCACATGCACATAGTATAAACATGCACTCCTTGCCAGTAAAGGACACTGGTAAATACATCCAGAACTACTACATTATCCCTATTGAAACCATCTGTTTATGTAATGTCTCAAATGCAGAGGGAAAGGCACATAGCTATTTTACATCAACTGTTTCCTTATTCCATAGGATTCCATTTAAACCTAGGGAAGCTCAACTTGGGCAGCTCTCCTGCTGTATGATCTGTGGTTACCAAGTGAGATCATCAGCACATTTCAGTGAGACATCACCATTACTGAATGTACCTAGAGGATGATAGCCATGTTTTGAAACATTGACTAAAACATATTAAGGGAGAAGCATGGCCCAGAAAATCAGTCTTGGTAAGTGCATCAGTCTGTCAGGTAAGACCTTGCAAGGTGCTGCTGGATCTGTAGTTTCTCTGAGTTGTAACTTCCTGTAAGGTTTTCTTGAAGAGCAAGATCTTCTCCATGGGAGCAGATCTTTTTCTTCCCATCTCCTCTTTCAGGCCTCTCTTTCAGTTGTGAAACACCTGGTGTTTCCTGGGATAGATTGCAGCCTTTTTTCCCAGGCACAGACCCCCTCACTCTACACACCTGACATGGTCAGATCCCAGAGCAGAACTGGCAGTATAGCACTGCTCAGCATCCCCAGGACAGGGTGCATTTCCTACAGCCCTCATGCCCCATCTGCTTCTCAGAACGTGGCTCCATGCTTTGAGCCACCTCAGCTGATATACAGGAGTGTTTCACTCAAATAGCCATCATAGACAGTATCACTTTATCACATAAATCAAGGCAGGGAGCTTCATACATCATTAAAAAAAAAAGAAAAAAAAAGAAAAAAAAAGAAACTGAGGCTTCTTATAAGCCATCAAGTGAGCCTCTGAACTGAAAACATCTGGAAGGGTTAATATGACCCATTTTTCTAGCCACATCTCCAATCCAGGGAGATGCTAAATTCTTTTGGAAGAAAAAATCTTGATTTTGGAAGGTTGTCAAACCTGCTGTGAAAGATGTAGCCATTTGTGGGCACCACAAGGTGGAAACTCCTAGCAGAAAAAATAATGGCTGGCACAGCGTGAGTTAAAGGGTGAAGAATCTGCAACTAGGACCTGCAATACCTAAAATCCTCTGAGGACAGCAAAACATATGAAAGCTTACCACACACATATGTGCACGTACAGGCCCACCTTCAAGAATGAAATTTAACTGGTAAGCTCCAGAAAAAAAAAAATCATAGAATAATTTAGGTTGGAAAAGACCTCTAGGAATAAATGAGCTTCTGTGTGTTAATTAGCATTATCTCCAAGCTCAGGTGGCAACATGTGGTGTCCGTGAGACAGGTAAGAAGGAGAGCCATAATAAGCTTCAGTCTCTTAGGTTTTAGCTTTGGATTCACTCTTTTGCCTTGAGTGTCCTCTGTTTTCCTTGTTTTACTATACATGAAATGGCAATTTGCATTTCCGATGTGTGTTTGTAGACTCAATGTGCTTCATTAAATTTATAGGTATAGTCTGCTTTTCAGAGTTTTTTCTTTATAGAGTCTGGTCATTGGAGGTAATAATAGCAAACCATTGCCTCTGAAATTGTGTTACAGGACATTATTACAAAGCCAGTAACTGTTCTGTTATTTATGGTTGCTAATTTACTGGGTTTTGTCTAAGTAACCATCAACTAACTGTACTCTTAAATCTTGTTCTTTTGCTGAGATCTTTAGACTACTATTTTTATTGTTGCATGCTTTTATTCTTCAACTCATTCCACACGGACTGTTTAGGTGATTTATTTCCTGCCTATGTTCACTGACAGCCCAGACACTGAGAACTGGATTAATAGGAAATAACTTGTGAGTTGGTTTTATGACTGAGAGTCCTATAAATGAGATTTTGATAGCACATATAATTAATGCTGTTACACAAAATAGTAGTTTTACCTGTGATCTCAGACCCAGGACTAAACATTCATACTTTCTGCCAAACCTGTCACAACAATTTTTACTTCCAGTTTTCTCTTACACTGTCCTTGGACAAGAGCACTGAATCTGGGAATCCCCTAGAACAGACTATTTCCCAAAAGAAAATGAGTAAATACAACTGGAAGGCACAAAACTGAGCCATGTAGTCTCCTTTCATCCTATATAGGCACACAGATGGATGGAGCAATTCTAAGGCTATGAAAAGAGTAGATCACAGCTATCATATCATTCCCTGAATGCCTGTCTGAAAATTATAAATTATTATGTTGGGTTTTGGTGTGATTTTTTTTTTTTTTTTTTTCCAAAGGGAAACAAACAGTTTCCACTTCCATTGTAGTGGCACCCTTGGTAGTTTTCCATGTTGATGCCAGTTGATTAAAAACAGACTCAAATTATTCTTCCCATAGTCTGAAATAAAAGAAAAAACAAACTTAGTAATAAAATATGAGGAAATCCTCCTATTTCACCTTAAATGTCAGCCAATGCTTTGTTCTCTTGTCATGATTTTAAAGGTCAATTATGGAAAAAATGTTCTGGAGAAATTATAATTACTGAGGTTTTTCTAACAAGAATATGATACCAGGGACTTGTAACATTCATGTTTACGAATTTCTGCTGAATTGCTCATTCACTAGTTAAATTCCAGAGTCAGCAATGGAAGCCTCATTTAAGTGTAACCTAAAACCTATTTGTGGATTGAAAATGTCAATACAAAGGTTAATTCCTTACAGAAGCGTCTTTCAGAAGTGGAAATAAAAGTATTATAGCCTATAAGCTGAAATGAAGCCTTTCTCTTATTTATAATTTCTATACACCATTTTCTCACTAATTAATCCTTCAGATCACTTAGGAATGTCAATAAATAGGTTTTTGTTCTAATTCAATTCAACAAGATTCTCAATATAATTTCTTCCTTTTTTTGTGAAGAATGACTCAAACTGCAGCTTTGTTCTCGCTTATTGGTGCAGGAGGGAACTCAGCAAGCAGTTGTACCATAAAAGGCAAATTGGTAGAGTTAGTAAATGACATACTTCAGAGGCAGTTTTCAAAAACTCTTCAGAAGAACGTAAACAGTCACGAGGTGGATTTTCACCACTAGAATCAGCAGCTTGGGTGGAGTGGCACGAAACAACTAAAAAGAATAATGCTTATAAGTAGAGCTTGCTTTTTCCTTTCCTCATACTTTCTGATTCTTTTCTTACCTGTCTCTTTGGTAAGAGAAAAAATGTGTAGTTAATTGAGGTTTGGGTTTTGTTTTTTTTTTGGTTAAGCCAGTCATCATCCAAACATGCCCAGACAAAATATAAGGCAGTTCAAAGTGACAATTAAATAAGTAAAACTTCCAGAAAACTATTGAATGCAAACCAGTACATTATAAACAAAGTTATAACACTTCATAACTTTGTGGAGAAGCACAGATAGAAGTCCAAGGAAAAGAACAATTCAGACTGTTGACAGTTATACACAGGAAAATCACCTCAACTTTAGAAAGATTTGTCAGAAACAGAAAGAAAGCAACAAGGAATTAGATAGGCAGCTCTGGACTATGTGTTTCCTCATTTTTCAGTTAGATAGCCTTGTCAGAGTCAAAAGGTAGGATACACGTCCACTAGTATAAAATCATTGTTTTAGGATATAAAAATGTTTCATCTTTCTTAATATAAACTGAAGCAAAACTAAAGAAGATTCTTGACACCAATGGAGCTGAGTTTTAAACATACTGCTGTACATTAGAAGCGATAATGAACGTTAAAACTCCAGCCCTAGGGATGCTCTTATTTTACACTAAACTGAAAATCTGGAGGCTGGAATATTATTGTCAAATACTTCTACTCAGCACCTAAATTGATCTACCACTGCTGTCCTGTTCACCTCTTTTATATAGAAATGTGGAATTGCTTGAATTTGGATGGTTGCATGATTTATTACTGCTTAGAATACATGTTTTCCAGATATTTAGTATCTTGCAATACAAATATTCTCTTTTTTGATGAGTCTTTGTTTGTTTCTGATTGTTAGTGAAACAAATGTAGTTTTCTCTTCTTATTATCCTATGTTTTTTATATCTACATCTTACATTCTGACATGCCCCCAAAACAAGATTCTTTTTAGCCCATCAAAGCTAAAATTGAGGACTTCTTTGCAAGAGCATACTGGTTGTTTTATAGGGCTATGTGAGGACCATGGACAGATCTTACTCATTACATGGACTGCCATGAGCTCTGAGGTAAAAAAACTGTTTATAGCTAACATGAGATGTGAGGTTCTTCTGCATTAAAAGAATGTATCTGGAAAAAAGAAGAGTGAAATTATGCAATCTACCAGGATTCTGCATCTACACATAATTAAAAAAGAAAAACATGCTAGAATTCTTACTATTGTTCTCTCTTAGACAAAATGAAGGACATTAGCGGTACAACAAAATTCTTTCAGTTAACACTACCTTTGGCTGGATTCTGTCTACACAAGAGATAATTTGGCCATGATTAATTTTACCAGTGATTTTTCTCACTCAGCACCTTCTCAAATCTTCAGCAGTGCTTTTCAGCAGTTCCAGAAAAGACTAAGGCAGTGGAAGATGTGAGAGTAGTGTCTCAAAGCTGGCATTCACTTTGGACAATGAGAATAGGATTTTTTTTTCCAGGAAGGAAAATTGTAAAAGTTCATGATGAGTTAAAACAAAATATATGGATACCAATACAACTCAGAATTTCCCAAAATCTTCAAAAGAGGCCTCAATTACCTCAGCAAACTCTCTCACAAGCAACTGTTGTGGCAGGTTGCAGTATGTACTGTGGAAGAGAGATCTAAAAGGCAGATGTCACAATATGGAAAAGTGCAAAGGAGATAAAACAGCCACACAGATACACTGAACAAAGTGCATTCATTTCACTGAAGCAACTTTTGTGCCGCAGTAAAAGCAGACCTTTATTCTGTAAGAGACATAACTATAATATAAACAAATTACTTCAGTCCTCTATGCGGTTGGACTCATATGTCTTAAGATTTTTGTTGTTTCTTCTTTAAGCAGGCTGAAATACAGCTTTGGCATGTCTACATTCCTAATGTACCACATTCCCCATATGATCCCACATATCCCAACCTATACTACTCTATTAATTATGGGGATACTAATTTTACCCACAAATTCTGCACGAGAATGTCTGCAAAGAGAACGGGCAAACTATCCTGCTACAGTCTCCTTTTCTGCAAACTGACATCATACAACCTGACTGATCTGGCTCTGAAAGAATTACAGTTTTCACAGCTCAAGCCAGGAGACCAAGGTGATGGCATTTTTAATGCCCACAGTTTGCTGGTTTATGAGTTAAGGTAGGTGGCCAGGTGTTATTTCGTAGGCTCATCTGTCAGTCTAGTGCTGCACTTGCAATACCGTGAGACTAAATGAAAATGTTGTGTGCACTTCTTTATGCTGGAAATATAAATGTTTTTTTTTTTCTGGAAAAGGCTGTTGCCTAGTGTAACAGGAAGTGATCTAATATTGCATGTAATAGACTTGTTATTGTTAAAAGGTCTGAATTTAACTTAGGTAGTCAGCATCTCATGACATTCACTCCTTCATTGGTAGTACTTGACAGTGTGGAAGAGAAGAAGGAGAAGGGAATAGTAACTCTCTTCAATCACATCTCATTATGTTAAAAGACAAGTTGGCAAGGGAGTAGCAAAGAACTTTGAAAGATGGGGTAAGGACTGAGGAGAGATTTGGCATGAAGATCATCTTCTGTTTTGAAGATCTAGGATTTTTATTGCCACATAACCCTCAAGTATATGATGACAGACACCAAGGTGCAGAGCTAAACCACAGGCATTATGCAGTGGAGAAGTTAGGATCATATTTTTAACACTGACAATATAAAAACACATACAACACAGTTAAGAAAGTCAGTAATCTTTCCATTCTGTGTCATACCTTCCTGATGTACACAGGTAAGATGTAGGCTTGACTTTCACAAAAATGATCCGGAAAAAAATAATACCAATAAGGAAAAATATCAGCAAACACTTGGTTTTTGTCCCAAAAGTTCTCATGTTTTAACTCCTTGAATTTAGGCTCCAAAAAAGTGGTGTGGGGGTTGTTGTGGGTTTTTTTCCGTCTTGAATAAGATCAGGCCTCTTTCCCAGATGAGCTTTGTGCAAGCTAGTTCTATGTAGTGCCTCAATGAGGAATCAAATCCTCTTCAGTACTCTGAATTGTTCTTTGAAGGTAATTCATTTTGCCTTGAGAGGATGCATTCTGCCTAAGCACCTAAAACAAGCTCTCTGATGCACCTGACTGGGACCTGTTGCACTTCCTTTGGGGTTGCTCTTCATATGTTTGAGATATCAGCACGATTTGTTCAGATCTTGCCTAAGTAAGTGCCAAGCTACATCCAACAGAGGGCAATGAATAGTCCACAAGCAAACCAGCAAATGAGACATCTGCAACTGATTGTCTTAAGTGTGCTCATGTCTGTTTAGTCATGATTCTTTAGCCCACCCTGAATATGACAGATAGGTTTGGGGTTTATTATGAAATTAGGGGATATAACTACCCACAATAACAATTCTTATGCACTATTAGTTGGCTGTGGTACAGAAAAGATCACAAGAACTTGGTAGAATTATGGGATGAATAACCAGATTTAGGACAAATATCTTTGTTTAGGGAGAAACACTAATTATGGCATGCACATGCTTCAAGGTAGAACAATGTTGCTCTTTAAAACACTTAAACCATAGACAATCAATCTACTACATTTGAAATTAGCCAAATTATATGTGGACATCTCACCAAAATTAATGACATAGATCCTGCTGAAAAATAGCAGTGATACTTACATACAAAGGTGTCCTTAGAGCCTGTTTATCACAAGAGAAGAGCTTTTAAGCACATCTGTATGAGAAAAATGGGACTTGTCAGGACAGTCAGGAAACATTGAAATAAAGCAGAAACCTCATAAATTGTGACAGTGGCATTCCACAGAAAAGAAAGTGAAATTACCAGCCAACACATGTCTTTAAAAGTAAAATACTACTTTCAAAGTAAAGGAAAAAGAATTTGCCTCCCAAAATCACATTATTTAATATCTGGTTTTGAAGGAAGAAGAGAGGCACTAGATTTTTAAGAAAGCAATTAGTCCAAAAAATAGCAAGAAAGCAAGTAAGTTGATACAGTAGTTAGACAAAATGCAAAGTTTAATTCTCTGTGAATCGTAGCCTTTGGTTTCTTTACCGTTTTCATGAGTGTGAGCAAAATAAACAATCATCACTAGGAAATAGTTCTCTCTACCCAAAGCAAGTGAATTTATTATATTTTAAACAGTTCTGAGGTAAACAATGTTGATACAAGTGTAAACCCAGACTTTCCAACTCAAGAGTACTTCAAATTATACTTTTCAGTACAAGAAAATGCCCAACTTTTTACTCGCTACATAATATACACACTAGGCAAAAGTCTAGATTCACAGCAGGCTGTAACCTTCCAAAACATAGCATATCAGATATAGTGGAGAAATAATCAACTCAGAAGAATATGGCACCCTTTGGTTTTGTTATCAACGAATCTTATTTTCAACTTTGACTGACAAAGCTTTACAAAGTGAGCAGTTCAAGAATATGTCTAGGCTTTTTAAAGAATTTCATAAGTTTTCTCCTAATTCAATGACAGCAAAAGTAATCTCATAAACTTCAGCCAGCTTCTAAAATCAGTCTAAAATGAAGTTGTGGTCGTCACATCTGCAAATCTGATTAACTCTTAAAACAGATGAACTGCAAGTTCTTCCCCTCCCCACCACTGACCTTTAAGGTAATGTTTTGAGTTTATTGTTTTATTCAATATAATATTCCTCTTCATCCCAAAAAGAGATCAGCCCAGGAAAGACTATTAAAGAGGCAAGAGAGTGCAGAGTTCTAAATCTTTTCAGCATTGCTGCAGTACCTACTCACAGGAAAGCTGAAACTGCAATATTTCTTGCACGCATATATGGACAAAGTTGGTAAGTCCTTTTTGATATAAACACTAGGGTTTGGCAAAGCAAGCTAGATAATCTTTAAATGGAAAATGCACAAAAATACCTAAGAGGCCAGAATCAGAAGGTTTTTTAGCAGCTCTTACAGGTAACAAGCAAGTTATTTGAAGATATAATTACTCTTGGCACAGTGTATCAGTAGACACATCAGAATCTGCTAAGCTGCTTTCGACATTAGAGGACTTTGTTGCCATATTATTGCCTATTTTTCACTGGTGAAGACCTTGTGACCTGGCAATCAACAACAAAAAGCTAGACAGAAAGCAGGTATCATTTTCTGGCAGAATCTAACCATGTAACCAGCAATAAATGGATCCCATATGGTCTTCATCAGGAGAAAATATGCCATTTGCTTTACTTGGCTGCATTCTGATGCCCTATTTAGGGTGGAGAGATATGAGGGATCTCGACAGCCTGACAGGAACCTCATGAGTTTCAAGAACAGTATAAGCACTGCCAGCAGATTGTTTTTCCACTCTGTTCAGCACTTGAGAGACTGCTTTTGGAATACAGTATCCAATTACAAGCTCCTGATATAGTGGAAAGCCATCAGAAAATTAGGCAACTGAAGAACATGACATAAACAGAAAGCCTTAAAGAGAGAAGACTGAGGTCCTGCAGATCTTCAGTGACCTAATGGGAAGTTGTGGAAAAAAAGCCAGAATCACCTTCTACATACATAGTGATAGGACAAAAGGTCACAGGCAGAAGATGCAGTAATTAGCAATGGTGCTAATAACACCAAGGTTATGGGTTCAGTCCCTGTATGGGCCATTGACTTATGAGTTGGACTCAATGATCCTTGTCAGTGCCTTCCAACACAGGGTATTCTGTGATTCTGTAATGAAAATCATGATTCTGTAATGAACATCATAATTCAGCATCAGGAAAAGGAAATGTAAACGATGAAAGAACCCATGATAAGAACAGGGTTACCAAGATGTCTAGAGAGATTGTGGAATCTCCAGCTTTATTGATATTTAAGACTGAATCAGACATTACTGTCAGAGAACTGGAATAAGCTGGCCCTGTTTTGGGATGAGTGTTTGGTCAGAAAACATAAGAGGTTTCTTCCAGCCTTATATATGCTAGGACTCCATGACACTAGCTGTAGTCTGTCTTCTGGAATTTTGTAATGACTAACTATATGCTTTAAAGATTGAGTGGGATGGAAACAGTTTAACCAAACAGAAGCAAAAGAACAGAAGTGCTTCAGTGAGCTTTGCTGGTGATGCTGGTGCGAGGAAAGACTAGCATTAGATAGTTTTCAGCTGCAGGAGGCATAATTTCTTTTGCAAGCTTGTTCTGAAGTTCCACTAGAAAACAAACCAAACCAACCAACCAAACAAAAAACAAAACAAAAACCAACCAACAAACAAACACCACAAAACCCCCAAAACAAACAAACAAACAAAAACAAACAAACAAAACCCAAAATGAGATAGCACTGAATGATAAGTGAACCAAAACCTCAATTTTTGTATCACAGATGCTAACAGAGTTTAGGCATCAACCACCACACTGTTCACTGCTACAGTTTTGTTATGTCAAAGTAAGCTTACTAATGCACACAACTGTTTTCAGAGTGCACAAATTGCCCATGAGCTGCTTAGAGTTTTGAGGATTTTTGCTTCCTTATTCAAAATTATTCATTCCAAAATTTCAGCAAACAAGCAGTGGTCTGTCATTTGTGAATGAGCTGTTTGTTGCCAGTATGCAGCATGGACTTCATCCAAATGCTATTGAAGTTGATGGAAAATCTCCCACTGACTTAAAGTGGGCTTTGGATTGGCCCTGTTGAGTGGCAGTATTCGTTTTGATTGGAATTATAGGTCACATGGCACTTTTTCTCCAATATTCAATGTTTCTGCCAACTTTCTGGACAATAAGAGCATTTGTCTGAATTTTGACACAAAGAAAATACAGAACAGCCATTAATACAGCCAGAATGAATTTGCTGTAAAAACTCAACTATTCATGGAAGAGAAAATGGTAGTATCTGCCCAGACATAGTTCTTTTGGATTCACATGAAGGAGAATTTCATATGATTAGGGAATTAATGTTTACAGAAATTTATACCCACAGTATTTTTGTGATGAATATTTATGTGTGTGCTCCCTCCTTTACTGTTAAAAAAGTGTTTATGGACTAACTTTGTGAATTAACATGGATAGAGCTTGTTTTGATAAGGATCAAAGAAATTTTTCATTCCATTTTGGTCAATAAACAGAAATCTTTCAGATTCTGTAGACAAAAAGATTTAGTGCATGTCTTCAGATTACTGGACCTGACCATGCTGTAAACTAGGGGGCTGGTAAGCCTAAGACACCCCAAATATAGGCTGCAATTCCTTAAATATGACAGCACTCTATGCTTCATTTCTCTTTTAGCTCCTCACATAAAAACCCTGCTGCTTACATGCTCAGCTAAGTAAATCACAAAATAGACCATATCTTTTATTCCTAATGACTGAACAGCTTCAATCCAACTGCAAAACGGAGAGGAGTGGAGAGGAGAGGAGAGGAGAG
>VXAU01001325.1:462664-496510 GCA_013399695.1 Formicarius rufipectus | reverse complement strand
GAGAGGAGAGGAGAGGAGAGGAGAGGAGAGGAGAGGAGAGGAGAGGAGAGGAGCTTTTAGGGCATGGGCTTTCTTACAAAGGATTCAGGCCCAAATTCACAAAAGGCAGTCACCTGAAGTTGGTGGCAGGAAACAGGCTGTTTCCAGAAGTATTATACTGAAATCCATCAATAACCTCTGCTGTGTTTAAATGCTGCAGACAAGAGAGGCTTTAATATGAAGATTCTGTAGCTCCTCAGCTTTTGTTTCAGTGCATGCTTCTGCAATTTTCATCCCAGAAGGCAGAGTCACTGGGTGTCTTTCTCCCATCAAGTCCTGATTTAGTCTTGGTCTTTCTGTCTACCTACTGCATAAATTCCATTTGAGCTTATATCTGTATAATTAAACTGCCTACAAGCATTTATTCCTACTTCTTTCACATGAACACTAGCAGCAAGCCAGTTCTGGGAAATGATCTGACTGAAAACCTAAACAGAGACTTTAAGTTTTCTCTGGATCAGTTCCCAGAACAAACTCGCTCATATGAGGACCAGATCAGGCATGAAAAAAAGGACAGCATGCATCTCCCAGTGGGACTCAGAGTGAGATGCAGAGGAAGGTGAGACCTCAGCATCACCAGATAAAATCAGTTTGTGCTAAAGAAGTGCAGGTAAGGATAGAGTGGAAGGTTTTCATTGTATCATTATCAAGACAAGATTGATGTGTATAAAAAAAAACATAAAAGTAAAACCAGACAGTGGAGGAGACAGTGGCTCCAGTGGGAGAGTGGCTTCTCCATTTCAATGGGTTTCAGATCTACAGGGCTCATTCAAGACAGTACGTTTTGCTTGAAACTTCCATGATCGGTGTAGTGAGGAAGCACTTTTCCCTTTCTGTGCTGAAAAAATGAAGAAGGAAAGAAAGGGATCATAGCATTCTTGTCCCAGTGAAACCTGGCTGTAAGGGAGAAGGGTTCAGTACTATCTATACCAGTAAGATAACCCATACCATGGAGTGTTGCTGAAACAGCCACACTGTTGCACTTTCAGAGCACACTCTCAGGCTGGTTTTGACACCAGCCAATTTGCTGTCCAACAAATAGATCCTGGACATGGTCTGGGAGTTATTTCATGTCAGGAACAAGTCCCACAAGACTGTTGTGGGTACCTTGTTTTGGAAGGTATGAATGTATAGTAGCATGAATATGTGTCAATTTTGTGCCATTTGGCCTCCGTGCCAGCAAACAGTTCCAGGCACATCTATTTTCCTGGAAGAGATACCGCCTTTAGCTTTTATTTCTGTTTTATGAAATGTCTGTGCATTTTATACAATGATTGTTTATCACAAAATAAACAATAAAAATCCCTAAAGTGGGAATCAGGACTAGTCTTTTCACATCAGTAAAGTGCCAAAACAATCTCTCTTTCCAGGTCCCATGAATCTTTGTCTCTGTATAGTGGCAAATACAGAAAATAATGCCCAAGTATGCAAATAAGATATTTTAAAGGGAAACCTGTAGTTGTGTTTGGATCACCTGTCTGTAACCGGTTTCCAGTGAGCAGTCTTGCAAACTGTAATCTGGTTAAAATATGTTAGTTCAATACTTGATCTTTCTTCATACAGACATGCTAGAAAAGGATCTTTGGAGGTGAGCAAGAACCCTCCTTCAGCATGCCCTTGAGTGCTTGTACCTCCCAGCTGGAAACTATGGTTGGCATAACCAAAGAATTGAGGACAGAAACCATGCAGAGCAAAGTGAGAAAGGAAACCTGTTTACCACACTTTCAGGAAGATCTCCACCATACTTTCAGGACAGCTCTTAGTCTTCGGCTACTTATATGACCATCCTAAAATTGTCACCTGGGAAGAGATTCCCAGAGGATTCAAGTTGTCAGTGTGGCTGCCATGTGCCTAAAGTTTTGATGTGTGCCATACAGCTGCACTGCATCAGTATTCCTTTACAGAGATGACCTTGAGTTTCTGGACTTCATCCCAGTTAGCTATTCCGTCAGCTCCATGATTCTCCCAGCATGATCAGACAAATACAGAATATATTCTACCCTTCCTAAATTAATCCAACAATATACATTTCTCAGGTTTTTTAGAGTACATTTTCATGCTTTACTGATACTTTTAAAAACCAAAGTCCTTTCCGGTATTTATTTATAAAGCATCTCACCTACCAGATGTTCTCTGTTGAGTCACTAGGGACATATTCATCTTCATGTGCTTCTAAACTTCTTTTATGATTCATGCTGCCTTTCAATCCAGCCCATTCTTTTCCTAAATATAAACATTCCATTGGGTGCCCCAATTCAATATAACCATATATACTGCAATAAACTGCATCCTGCACAATTATGAAATAAACAGCTCATTTTAAAAACAAACTTTAAAAAATGTAAATTTTATTTTGAGAAGATTTTTTACAAAAGTAAACATTTTTCAGGTTTGATAGTTGGTCAATTTTTCATCACATAAAAAGTCAAAGAGAGAAATAAAACTAAGAAAAAGAGAGGTAGGGGGCAAGAAAGGAAGGAAAGAAGCTTTGATTAACAGCCTGCTGGATCCCCAAGAACTAAATTTTTTTAATGAAACTTTTTTTTCATGACTACAACACAATTTCTCTTTGAACTAACTGCAATGTATTTTATTTTTACATAATAGATGTTGTATACTCTAAAAAACAGCTTAAAGCTTTACCTGATTCTAGCTATATAAAACCAATTTTCATGTATTTCCTTACGGCTCAATGTGACCTCTAAACACACACACAAATTATAAGCCTAGTTTCACAGCACAAGATGCAGAAAGATGGGGGGCATTGCATTGGACAAAACCCCAGTATTGCAGAAGGTTATTCATCTTAAATAAATAACTTGCAGTTTCTTACAATAAAGCAATAAAAGTATGCATTTTTGCTGCTTGACCTTTGCATCTGGGATTTTTGGCCAAACATGTTCATGAAAGTCAGAGCATAATCTGAAAACACAGTGGAGTAGTTATAGCCAGAATTGTTGTCTTCCCATCTCTCCACTTTCTCCATAGCTCTTCCACTTGATTTGCCTTTCTTAGATGACGACGTACTCAGGCAACTTCTCCCTGTTCCAGGCAGGAGGTAGGTGCACTCTTCAGGAGGGGCCTACCTGATACAATAAAGTGCTAAACCCACAGTACCTGTAGTCTTTCAGATGGAGGAAGTCTGTCCTTGTTGCAACTCCCCAAGATGCTTGTCCCTGATCATGCTCTGAGCAGGAGATGGCAGCAGAGGCAGCTCGAAGGCACTGGGGTGAAAGGAGAAAATACGAATTGAAGAGGGTTAGCTGGCTACTCAAACATTTCACAGTGACTTGGTGAAGTGCTGTTATTTAGCTGTGTAATCTTTTGACTACTCAGGACTATCAAAAAGATATGGTACATTCATTTGCCTTTTTGTGAACAAGCAGCACAAGAAAATCCATCATAAGAAAATCCTCGAAAGTGAGAAAAGTGAAGTCTCTCCTGAGAGAGAGCAGTAAATCATATCAGTTGACACTAAAGGGACTAAAACTATGAAGGCTGTATTGCTTATGGACCTTTCACATCTGTGTGCAGTCATTCTTATGTCCTTGAAGAATAACTTGCAAATAAAAGGTTTATTTTGGAATTCAAAAAGTGAGATTGACATAGGTGAAATAAAACAAAAACAAGATTTGACCAACTGTAACATGATAAGAGACTCCAAGGCTGAATAAAGCTGTGGATGAGTTATCAGTACATGGAATTACATCTAATAGCACCTGCTCAAAATTTCTACTGAACCTTGTCTGAGAGAGAGACACATGCTGTATTCCAATCACAATTTTGATAGATATTGCAATGTAAATTGTGAAAACAGTACACCAATTCACCTTCCATTTAGACCTCCTAATTAAATGCTTTCTAAATTAATACTAGACTAAGACATTTGACAGTTGGACAGGTCTTGATAAGTGAACTGGCACTAAAATGCTTCATTCAGGTGTCGGAAGTCATGTTGTTCATTCCCCTAAAGCTTCATTAAGGTCACATAAAGCCTATGGAAAATACTAAATTGAATACCCTAAGTCCTAAGGTCCTTTTAATTTAAAATGCTTCTGAGATGGGCATAGCAACTAAGTTATAGTCTCTGAGCAGGGAGTCATGTAGAAAAAAAGATAACCAGAGTCACAGCAATTGATGAAGCTGTTGATAGAAAACATGCTGGTCAGCACATCTGACAAGATGTCCTGACCACTCATGTGAACAATTTCTGGTGCAGAATTGTTTGTCAGCCATACTTTAATAACCTAGTATCATCCACGTGGTCTAAAGAAAAAAATCTATTGGTGTGAGCTATTAAATTATGGCATGCCAGCCTCCAGCTCATTGGAGTCATTACTACCTGTCATCAAGAAGAACTGCAACTCTAAAAACACCTTGCAGGTCAACAGACTTTTAATAAACCACAGTTACTCCAGTTATTTGTTGCTTGCATGTCATCACATTAACTTGGTGCTTAACCTCTAACCCTCTTTGTGATGATCTACACTGGGAGGACTTGGTAGTTATATAGTTAATACTCTAATGGGAAGCTTTACACCTTTGAAAAATAACAGTTAAGAAAAATTAAACCTTCTTCGTTTGTAAAAATTATATGAATGCAGAGGGATCAAGGAACTAGGTGTAGACAGGTCACAAGGAAAATTTAGTGCCACAACCCAGACCGTTCCACAAAAGGATCCACTAGAACAAAGAGTAGGGTTGTTTGAGGAAGGTTTAAGAAATTACTGTATGAAAAAAAAACAAATTACACCTCTTCTACCCCCAGAATTTTTGAAGCTTGCAATAACTGCCTGAAATAATTTCCCTGGTAAAATAGAAAGTATTACTTTAGCTACAAGACTTTTCTGCATGTATTTTACTTGAACTATTGGTTTGGACTACATGAAAGTAAGCAAAACTTAGCGATAGTTATTGTTTTATATACTTTCAATCATACTGATTGTCTTCATAAATATATACATTTTATACAGTAGTAAATCCTGGATTGAAAGTTCACAAGTGAAAGAAATAAATACTGAGATTTTACATCTATCAGTTAGAGTCTGAGTACCTCAGACATCAGCAATATCTGGTAACTGTAGGGTTAATGCAATAAATTGGCAAGAAAAATCTACTACCGCTCTTTGAAATTCTTACACCACACCTGATATGCAAAGGATTTTAGGGTTTACCATTATTATTCTATTGACATGTCAAATCACTTCAGATTATAATTGCACAACCCTATATATTAACATTCATGTTTCTCATACACAGGGGAATTCTTTTGACTGACAGTCTCTAAAGAGAATAAGAATGCTGCTTGACTGCATACATACTGCACCATATATACTGCTGGCACGCTAGAAGGCAAAAGGACTGATGCCTTCATTTTCTTTGTAAGACACAGAAACAAAAAAAAAATCTCCTAACTTTTGTGCACACTTTTCTGATCACAGAATCATTCAGGTTGGAAAAGACCTCTGAGATGATTGAGTCCAACATTTGGCCAATCACTACTGTGCCAATGAGACCACAGCACGAAGTGCCGTGTCCAGTTTTCTTCTTGAACACCTCCAGGAATGGAGACTTCACCACCTCCTTGGGCAGTCCATTCCACTGTTTAACAATTCTTTCCAGGAAGAAATTCCTCCTGATGTCTAACCTGAACCTCTGCTGTCACAGCTTGAGGCTATGTGCTCTTATCCTGTCTCGAGTTGCCTGGGAGAACTACCCTCACCTTGTTACAACCTCCTTTCATGTTCACATAGCGTATTCGTCTTTATTTGGCAGAATTGTGGCACAATATACACATTCAGAAGAAATGCGGTCCTTTCTTATGGCAGTTTTTCATTTTGAAGTATGTTATTTTACAGTAGAGACATTATTTATTTGATCAGAAATAACAAATGGATTAATATAGTCATGAGCTGAGTTGTGGAGAGAAAAGCAGAACGATAGAGTTTGGGTTTACTGCACCAGTTACAAGGAAAACATCAAATAATGCCAATGTCTCCTCTCAACTCCCTGTCAACACAAACTGCTATCCTCATTCCTAAAAGTTAAAAACTTGGAGTGTTTGTTTCCAACAGTTTTATGAGTTGTGGTTTCAAAACTGATCAGTAAATAAGGTGGGTTTTTTACAATCCTAATAAGACCTCATATATTCATGATTTACTATTCTTACTAGATCAGATTTAATATTTTCATGAAATCAGCTTAAAACAAATTAAAGGAGTAATCTATATGGAGAAAGAAACCTGGCACATAAAAAAAAGAAAATACAAAAGTCACATTAGAAATGAAGCATATGATTCATTCAGGTAATTAGGAAGTCAAAAGTTGTAAAACAAGACAGTTACAGTTTTGAATCCAGCTGTCTGTATGTGGGGAAAAATGAAGACAAGGACTTGAGGAAGCTGACATGGCTGGGGAAATTGTATAAAATGAAAACAACTTATGTGTGTGCAGATAAAAGGGAGCTGCTATAACTGTGGAAAGAAACAGTGAGGTCCCTGCCAAAACAGTTATCAATAGAGACAGCACAAGGAAGGCCAACTTTTTAGCACCGTGGAATCATGCTTAGAAAAGTTCTTGAAGAAGATAAGGCTCTGATTAACTGCTTGAGTGACAAGCAGGATAGGAAATTTGTCAATATCTAAAGCGTTAACAGAGACATCAGCCTCTTCTGGTTTTAAGGTGAAATTAAGATACAAGCTACAAGCTTGTAAATGAAGGTAACTTGACAGTTTAAAAGCAATACAAAACAAGTGACTTAAGCCAGCTCAAGTTTTAGGCTTCATGTTTCTCTTCCCTTGCATTTATTACCTGCTTTCAGGTCTGCTGAGGAGCATCAGCTATGATTAATATTCCCCAGTAGAAGAAATTTATGTCTCCAGCTGTGAAAGAGGGTGAATTTGATATCTAAATTTGATAGCTTTCAGTATAACTGTTTAATTGTTGAAATATAATCAGCATTTTCAGTTAACAGGCACTTAACTCATCAGTAATTCTTGGTTTCCTTTCCTTCTAGAGAATGAAATACTGTGGCAAATATATCCTGTGGTTTATGTTGGCAATAGGATTCCTCATTCTGTATCTGTCTATGCAGGACACAGTTTAGGATGGGTAGAAAGCAAAATTCCACCAAAGGTGATACTCTGGTTTGGTCAGTTACTAATTTACATTTGTTGTTAGGACAAACTGCATGACAGATTGCAGGACACAGTCAGGCTGTCTTTGAGTGCTTCTGCTTTATATTCCTGAGTAGAGCTGTGGCACTTCTCCAGATGAACATCAGGTCTGCCTGTGCTCCACACACGGAAATTCTCCGTCTGTAATTCTCCAGTTGTTGCCCGCTAGAACACTACTTTATATAGGTCATGGGGAGTTATCTGGTCATCTTTTTAAACGGGTTGAAACAGGTCTGTTGAATGCTTATTATTACTGCAGAGATAGCAGAAAATGTTCGTATTGTCAGCACCTGGCCTTGTGAGTTCAATAAGGAAATGCAGACTTCTTTCATTTTCAGGTGAGAGGAATAATCAATAGCAATCAGAAGAAGGGCCAGCAGTAAGATTACCCAGGCTTCTTAGCCAGCAGGAATGATGCCAGATGTAACCCTGATACAGAAAAGCAGAGGGGAGGGCAGGAAAGGTTATTTTTTTAGGTCTGTTCACAATTTCACTGCCTCTGCCTTAAGTATTGCACCCAACACAGTGGCCTCTGCATCTGTGCCTGATATTGCGCATAAATAACAAGAAAAGCAATGAAACTGACATATTAAATAGTAATGCAGTGAATGGGAACATTTTTACAAGGTCTGTTAGACTTGCCAATAAATTTATGCCTGGTCTAGGGGACTTAAAACTTTAAAAATCCAGGGACATATGAGACAAATACTAAATTAACATGAAATAGGGATTCATATGATAAGAAGGCATTTTCATACAGTTTCTTCCCAATCTAAAGGTATCAGAGTGCTTAAAAGACTTCAGAGAAGGATACTGAGTATTATTGCCTTGTAGAGGTAGGGTACTGTCTAAACAGCTCAAGATAGGCTACACAGCAAGATGGGAACATAGACTGTACAGAATACCAGAGGCTCATATCTCAATTTTTCGACTTTGCCTCTTAAGTGAACCAGTCTAAATACTTGTTTGCTAGCTCCGAAGCAAAACATCTGGACTCTAAGCATTCTCATTCTTCTCTAGACAGCCTGCATATTCAGTCTCTGTAAATTGCCTGCACTATATTTGAAAGTGTTCAACATCACACCCAACCACAAATTCTTCTGCTGACTGAACCTAGAATTGAAAAAAGGACATACATGTCTTCATATGACCAGTCCAAATGAAGTTGTTTATAGCAGAAGAAAAGCTGTTTAAGTTGCTACCACTCTATCATTCTTGCAGATACATCAGTCATTTCAAGTAGATTTCCTGCTCCATTCTCAAGTAAAACCAGAAAAACCCACCAATCCTTCCCACAACTTTTGCCCATGATCAGGATAACAGTGAGGAACAAGATTTGTCCATGCCAAAATGGATAGAATTACATTGTGGAGTAATTCCTCATGGGCCTTTTAGCTTGAGTTAATTTTGGAGTGCTGTCAAAAAAGGCTCCTAGAATTATTGGGTTAAATTTAAGGAAAGGAAGACATATATCTGTGTTGTGAACAATTTCATAGTAATTTTTTATTGTTGCCAGCTCTTGTAGTCACAAGTTAACACCTCCCTGTTGCCTGTTAGGTAAGTTGTCCATAAACAGCTTTTTCATTAGTGGTACTATTCTGCAGCAGATCAATCCTTTGGTTGCTTTGCTGTCCTCCTGCTCCGCTTCTTGATTCTTTCTGGTTTGGTGTGTGATAATTAGTAACTTTTTGAGGGCCATGTCTAAGAAAGCTGTGCTTCTGAATGTCACTCAGTCCTTGGTGTCCTCACTGGTATTAAATATGATGTGAACAGCTGCAAAAGGACTTTCCACTTACTCTCGCCTTCTCAAAAGCTTTCAAAATTTGAGTTACATATGTAATTCAGAGTCTGAATACAGATTACTTTCCTTTGATATACACCAAAGAAAAAGTGATGCACTTGGCATTTTGGAAAAACTTTCTTCAGTACTCTATAACACTAAAACAGATGGCTGTATACCATCCATGACATAATATTATTTAAGAAAATTAATACCCATCATCTGTTACAATCTTTCAAAATATTTATATCCTGCTTTTATATTATATTATATTTTAAACTCAAACATTGTTACTTTAATTAGCATTTTCATTTCTTTACGATCAAGAGTAATTCCATCTGATATCTGATCTATCCCCCACTAAACGATGTAAATTCTGTGCTGACACAGCATTTGCTTTGGTGATACAGCAGGTCACTCTGTATTTAGTCCTGAGATCACCTATCAGCGTGGTAAGAGCAAATTAAAAAAGGTTAAAAAGGTTATGTGCTTGCATACTTATTTCACTAACATTGAACTTGATAAAGTGCTGCGCTGTGACTGAGTAAACAATAAAGATACATATTTTACTCAATATACAGTGGACCCACATGTGAGTAATGGAGGCACTTACGCTGTCCAGAGTGTGAATAATGAGGGCACTTATCCCATCCACAGAGCAGCACTTCACCACTGCACTCCCATCTGGGAATCCTGTGCCTTCAATTGGTGCATACATCATGGGTCTGCCCTTGGCACCAGGCCAGCTCCTAATCATGCAGGCACTTTGTATTGTTATCTGACAATATCACACCCTGTGAGCCAGGCCAGGGATATGATGTTCTGGTGCTTGAACAGCAGTGGAGTAGTGGGATGGCTCAGTGCTGAATGAAAATGTATTTTCTGCTTTTGATTTCCCTGTTATCTCATGAATTTTTTGGTCCCAGAAACATAAGATAGGAAAGACAACGGCTTGGAATCACTGTCTGTTATGGCCAGTCTGAATAAAGCAGGCAAGTTTATTTGATTTACTTGCTCACTAGTGGTTTCATGCATCCAGTCCTGCAAAAGTTTCATGACTCTAGCGGTGCATGTCTGTGATAAATAGCTACATACTTTGCTCTGCTCTACACAGATCACCATGACTGCTCCGCAGCCATTTTAAAGATTTCCAGATACAGTAGGTCATCAGAGTTCTCCAGCACCTAAAGAAGTTTGCATTTATTGCTTGAGATAGGCATCAAGTTCTATGCTTATAATTTTAAACTCTTTTTCTGATCCACTAACACTCAACAGATTTGCATTATGAGATCAGAACTAGTCACTGAAACAAAGTAGAAGCCTATAAGATGCTGAGTTTCTAGGATTTTTAGGTTTTTGTTTCTCTATAAACTTTGAGCTGATGAGCAAGAGGCAGGGTTGATATGGAAGTTCTGCAGCCTGTGTCTCTCAGCTCACTTTACAAATAAAAAAGTTATAAAAATTATAATTATTATTATTATTATTATAATGAAGAAGAAGAAGAAGAAGAAGAAGAAGAAGAAGAAGAAGAAGAAGAAGAAGAAGAAGAAGAAGGAGAAGGAGAAGGAGAAGGAGAAGGAGAAGGAGAAGAAGAAGGAGAAGAAGAAAAAGAAGAAGAAGAAGAAGAAGAAGAAGAGGAAGAGGAAGAGGAAGAAGAGGAAGAGGAAGAAGAAGAGGAAGAAGAAGAAGAAGAGGAAGAAGAAGAAGAAGAAGAGGAAGAAGAAATCCCAGCAGAACTAAATTCTAAAAATTCTCATGATTCTTGGGAGAAAGTTCTGGGTCTGATTCCTGTTGTACTTGCCTTGGATCTCCACTGCCAAGGGAATTACTATGAACTTACATACACAAAAAAGAAAATAGCACAATGATTCAACTCCACAACAAAGCATTTGTATAATAAAACAGCTATGTGAACAATGGCAAATACAGAAGAAGGTCAGAAAATACTTGGCTTTTTACCAGTTCCATTTGTGTATGTGAAACTGATATTTCAATTCTTTACTCAAACTTCTTGCCGTTGTTAACAGTCTTGTATGCCCAATATTAATTCTAGGCAGTAAAACAACCTTATAAGACTCAGAACAAGATCAGATCCAAGGGACATTGTAATACACAGACCCCAATCCCCTATACTAATAGCTCTTTTCCTGATTTTTGTGGTAGAGTGAAACTGAGCAATGAGATGAAAGAATTAACAGAATCGATGCAGACTTCACTTGTTTCCCTGTTGAACAACTATGATTTCATTGTGGATTAAAAAATCACATTTCGTGTCTGTTAAAAAAGTTACCCTATTAAAAAAAAAAAAAAAAAAAAAAAAAAAAAGTAGCATCTTACTCTTGCATATATATCTGAAAATTAAAGTCCACAAAATTATGTTAAGTATTCCTCAAGTACTTTTTGAAGTCTGTGTGTAGCTGTAGAATTTGTCTCCAAAATGGAAAACTGAAACAAGCAGTAGGTCTCCATGATAGCTATCTAACCTGCTGGAATACCCTGCACATTAGGTACCTCTGTTCTTACTGCTGAGAATAAAAGAGACCAGATGGCTATCTTGGAAAAAACAGATCGGTACTAAATTGCTTGTGTTGAAGTGTCGATTCCATCCTTGGAGCAAAAATGCATGATGAAAATGCCTATTGATTTCAATCCTGCTAAAACTTCATCACATTTACTGTCTTAAATGCAAGAAAAGGTAAACTCTAATCAAGAAGAATAAGAGCAAATGATTTGAAAAAGGATTTATGTGCTGCAGCCTTTTAGCCCCTTATGTGGCACTGGAAAGGTGGCAGGACAGCCATCACAACCATTTTTATTTTTCCTTCAGCTGGTTGTCTCATCAATTAGGTTTGTAGGGACATTTTCAAAGGCTGTTGAAGTCACCTGCCAAACCTCACACAGGCTTATTCAGACTGTGGTTTTGTACAAACTAAGCTGCACAATTACCCATCTATGCATCCTAATAACAAAATGCTTTTCCTTCCCTTATCTGGCAAAGATTCTCTCTTCATCCTGTTTCTTTGAATGCTGAGTCCTCAAAGGGATCTAAGCCCAGAAGCTGCTGACCATGACTTGGAAGCCTTCACTAAGATGCAGTGCCTGAATATGTGGCAGGAATTTTAGTGGTGCTTACTTAGGCAAATAAGGTATTTTATATCTCATTCAGGCATAAATAAGTGCATAGCTGTCCAAATACAAGCACAGTAATATTTGCAATAAATGTGGATGTGCATTTAAAATATTTATAGTTTTTGGGTGCTAAAATGAAAACTCCACTGAAAAAAAACATTATCCTAAGGGTACAGTTTTCATCCTAAATGACAACATTCCCTTCAGAAAGCTAAATTATTATTTCTAGAGCCTGGTTTTGTAGTTTTTCCCTGCCATATGTCATGGCTGAAAAAAAACTACAGCTATAAATACTTTAAGACTAAAGTTGTATTTGGGTTGTATTACTCAAGTAATGTGTTGAAGACTACAAACTGAGGTTTAAAGCATGATGGAAAAGAATGAACTTCTGCAGGCACTATTTCCCAAGTCAAGGATACATGCAAAATCCTACATGTGGGACGAAATAAGAGCAAGTAATAGCAAGGACTTGGCATTGGTGGGAGAGAAAAAAGACAAGGAACTAGGGGTCTTGGTAAATCAGACCAGAAACATATCTCCACAGGGAGGAAGAACAGACAGCTTACTGGGCTGCATGGCAAAAATATACTCTTGCTAGCAGGTTAACAGACACATTTGCTGTCACCACCAAATCAGCAATTGTGAGACCACATTTGAAGTAATTCCTCCAGCATTGGGCTTCGTAGTATAGGAAAGATAGAAAGATGTTTAATAACTGGAGCAAGGCCAGTGGATGGCCACCAACAGGACGCAGGGACTGGAGCGTATGGTGCATGAAAAAGCAACAGACAAAATGGGTTGCTCGGTCTGAAGAGGAGAAGGCTGGAGGTAGGAATATTGTTGTTGCCCTCAACTGCCTGTCAAGTGGTTACACAGATGATAGCACTGGAGACACACAGTCTACAAGAGGCAAGAGATACAAGCTGCAGCAAGGGAAAAGCAGTAGGTTGCCTAAGAAAGGCTGTTCAATCTACATCCATGGAGATTTTTAAAACTTTCCTGAACAAACCCTGAACAACCTTGCCTGACTGCAAAGCCATGATCTACAGAGATCCCAAAATTATCTTGCTTTTGTGTCTCTTCTCATGTACTTCTCCCTATAAAAAAACCACATTAAAAAAAAAAAAAAAAATCAGCCAAACAACCAATCAACCAACCAACCAAAAAAACAACACAAACCAAAAAAACGCCCAAACAAATAACAAAGCAGCCAGGAACTTTCATTCATCATCTCTATACCCTCATCTTGAAGAGGAAAACACATTAATTCAGGCACATGAAAAACATTCTTGATAACAACCCTTCTATTAAGTACAGACATGCTAATGTTTTCATGCCAGAAAACATTAGATAAAGCAGAATCAAGGTGACATGGTGATACTGCCACTTCCTGAAGTAATTGAAAACTTATAATGAAAGAGGTTCATTCTAAAAAATACAGTAATCAAAATACTTTGTTATATTAGGCCAGTCTGGCAAACAAAAGAAAAATGAGTTCTATTAGAAACTTTGCCTATTCTTGTCATCTCACCTCCTGGGCTTCCAGCATTTCCTAGCCTGTAACAGAAGCACTCCTTGTGGCACATGTGGATGGGCAGATCCGGGAACCCTGGCCTGAGCCCTGCAGCTGGCCATTGCTGATCTAGGCCCCCTTCCACCCAAGAATGCTATGGAAAACACAGCTAAATCAACAGTCCAAATATTGCTTCAGCATCACAGAGCAAAATGTTCTCACTGGAAATAGGAAAAAAAATGCCTACACATTCTATCTAAATAATCATTCTGACAGAATTCTTCATTAAAAGAAATTTCAACTTTGTATAAGCTGTCCTTGACTTCAGAGTTTACATGGATTTACTGTCTGGCTTTGACCATCTCAGGAGCCATCTATGGGTGAGAAGACTGTGAATTACATTGCACATCAATACAGATGATTATTTCTCATACCTTTTACCTCTGAAATGTTCCTTGGTTTTTTTTGTGGGAAACTTTTTAAGTGACATGATAAGCACCAGGACCAGTTTGCAAATCGGCAACTACCAGGAAAGGCAAGGGAAAGTAAAAAAAAAGTTAAGACCAGACTTAACTTTTCCAGGATTCAAAGCTGCAAATGTATTGGGCACAAAGAGAAGTGTCTTTATCTAAGATGTGAAGTGAAACTTGACATTCCTTCAGACTGTTTAACCTTACTTGTCAATAGAATTGCTTTCACATTAAATTTCTCTGTTATTGAAAGATTACCTTTCAGACTGAAAGTGTCCACAAGTAAATGAAAAATGTCTTCCTTTGCTTTGTGAAATCATTCCTTTGTCTTCATGGACTACAGCCAAGGACTGTTTGTGATAGAGATGATTAATGCAGAAATCAAGTCAAATGTGAAAAGCCCTGGGAACAGTTACTTTATTTTTCAGCTTTTACTTTCAGTTGCTTCAGAATAGGCATACACATATTTCCTTCCATGGGAACCAAAGTCCATAAATTGTTATAGTAAATTCCTTACTCCTGGGAAGCTTAGATGGGCAACCTCACATAGTATCATCTGCTTCATTACTCAGAGCTTTCAGCTGACTGTGATTATAATGCATCAAAAAGGCCCAGCTATAGTCTTTTTCTTTCCCTGCGTATCATTTGCTTTAAAATAGATGACCACCATTTTGGTAAGAATTTCTATTTCACTATACTAGAATAATGCTTTTACTCCCCATTGTATCCTTTGGAGAATGCTCTATTACCTTGATCTTGCAGCTTCTTACACTGAAAGCAATGTGTTGCAGTCATTTGTTATTAAAGATGATAAAAGCTTTATTCTCCTCATGACAAGTTAAAAAATCCAAAAAAAAACAACCCAAAAGTTGTCCTTGTTCATGACTTTGTCTGTGTTTCTTTAGCTTCATGCTTCCAAAGAGAATAAGTCTCTGGAATCTCGGTCCTTAAGTAAAAGCACTGTTTATATATCAGCTAAAACAAATAAAAAATTAGAAAAACATTCTTCTGCTGTCTATCACTCCTAGCTACAAAAAGTTTCTGAAAGCAGACTGGAAAAACTATGTGTCAGGAACTAAAGAGTCTGATTTCCTTTTTCTGATCCCACAATAAAATCCAAACCTTTAACTTAAAGAAGCCAAGAACTAATTTTTTTTCTTGGCAATGGATATTCATTAACTCTACTAGCAAATCAGCATTTCCATTGCACATTATGCTATTTGCAGACATGATATTGCCTGCTGTTTGAGTAGAATTCAGTCTTTTGAGAGTGGACTGGTGAATCTGAACTACTGAAAGGTAACTGCTGCTGGGGTAATTTAAGGTAACCCTTCAAACTTCTACTCCTCCGTCTTACCACAAAGATTCCACTTGAGGCTGTGTTAATCTTTTGACTTCCCTATTGGGAAGAAAGTAATACTTGTTTCTTATGTTAGGTCATAACAGCAATATTAAAAGGAATGGTTCAATGTGCTTTATTAGGAAAGTCAGAATAAGATTTAACCTGGCTAGCTGAGTATGTTTGTACAGAGACATTAATCTGGTACTTAACAACTGCATTAAATACTAAAACAAGGAAAATCACACACACACACACACACACAGAGCTCAGTATCCATTGCATATTTTCGTACAAGAAACACATGTCATTAAATAGAAAGGCTGAGTCTCACCCAGTTTTAAACATTCAGTACTGTAGTGTTCCTGACTGAAAGTTTGACAGCACCATAGAAGACACCTAAGAAATGGGATTTATTTATGTCTGGCTCTTGAGTCTCTTACATCAGCCACTTACAAGAGTTGCAGTGCTCATGTCTCTTCAGGAATTAATGGGTAAGAAAACAATTGCAGTAGAGCTCAAAGGAAAAAAAAGTAAACTGTGTCCTTGCTGTTATAGAAGGGAAAGGATTTGTTATCACAAATTTTATCAGAGCCACGTAGAAGCAATTTTAGACAAACCTGCAGATTCCCTCTCAGTGCTGCTGTTTTATCAAATACTTTATTTATGCTACAACTCCAGTATGTTTGACTTACATGATTTTACATTACTGAGTTCTTTCACTCTGTTTCCTAAACATGAAGTAATGCACTACCAGAAGCTAGTGAAGAGAGTCCGTTAGCTATCAGAAGATAGTTTACATGAAACATCTTGCTTTGAATTCTTTCTGAATATTACCCTTCCAGAAATTATGATGGAATATTCTAAGCAAAAAAAAGGAAGATAACTGGCAAATAATACTTTTTTCAAACATGGTTAAAACCTCAGTTTCCACTTGATTCATGTTTGCAACATGCCTCTTCAGATGATTGGTTTGCACAAATATTTTAACAAACCAGTTCACCGGATGGAATGTTTCATCAACATGGCTTTCAAGAAAGTTTAAAAAACTTTAGAGGGAACCAACTGAAATCAGAAACAGTGACTGTTTTGCTATGGTTTCACTTAAAGGGACTGAGTATTTACTCTTTTTGTTGAGAAGGAACTATTCTATGCTACAAGGTGAGTATACTTTGAATCCTCAGACTTCAACAGAGTTTCTCGATAAGTAGGCTACACGGCAGATGATTAACTATGCGCAACTATGTGGAGCTACAAATGAAACAACAAGGCCACTTTATGTGTTAAAAATTAAAATGTGAATGGGACAGGAACAAATTCTGCATTTCAAGTAACCCTCTTCTCAGTGATGAACACGCCACAATAATAAAAGTCAAACTTTCTGAAGACAGTAGTTTTCATAATCACAGTTCTAGTTTCTGATACAAGGTCAGGACTGCTCCATTAGAAATCTGCGCCAAAGTAATGTGCTGATTTTGCATGTTAAGCAGCATTAAAAACAGATGAAGCTTTAGTGTAGGAGTTATGTCTCTGTGTGTAAAATCTACACTAAATTAATATAAAATTATTTTCAATGAACAGATGTCAGATAACCATTGCCTTGATTAACTCCTACTATACCTGGGTACCATGTAGTGCTAATAAAGTTATTGCAATTGAATTAACTTCTTCTTTTCATGATACATTATCCCTTTGATTACTCTAGATCGTGCTTTGATTTAATGCTACTGGTGATCAGAAAGACTAAAAATTAAAGAATGCCATATGTTACCTGAGTTGAGGAAGACTTTAGGACTTTCATGAACAAAACAAATCTTTGTAATTTTAATCCATCCTAAAAAAATAATGCTAATAAAAACGAAATCCAGGAGAAGTCTTTTCCATTGTACCTTGGGAAGGCACCCAAGTACAAATATTTCTTTGTGGATTATTAATTTTTCAGAAGAAATCTCACTTTAATTTCCATGTGCTTTCATATTTCCAAAGGAATTACTTTCAAGAAAAAAAAGTGCAGGTTGTTGAGGCAAAATGCAAGTGAAACTTTTGCCACAGTTTTGCACCTCACCTATGAAAATTTCCTGTCACTACTAAGGAAAAGTAAAGTAGAGGAGGCTATAAGTTCGAGTTCTTTAGCTTCAGGCAAACTGTGGCTTCACTTTTATTTTATTATTAAACTGTTTTCACTGAAAAACACAGTTCATTTAAATGTTTTTAGACTTCCCAGACTGAAATAACATGTATTTATGCATGCAAATGAAATGTTTGTTTTCAAATAGATACACGGTTGATAGGAAGATGCATTAAGGTTGCACTACAGGGCAATTTAATTTGTAAAATTTATGTCATGTTAGATGGAGCCTATGACCTAACTTTCAGTGATCCAGAGGGAAGGTGATTCCTGCTCATTATATATGTTTTTTTACCCTCTAAAGCTTTATAGAGTTACAGATTTTTACCTTTTCCTTTCTTGCATGACAGAAGACCATAAATTCATGCAGGCTACTTCTGTATTTAAGAAGTTTTAGATTAAATATTTAACTAAGTACTAGTTACTGAGCAGTAAGAAACACATAAAAACCCTACAGATTTTAATGTGTGCCAAATGTGGCATATGGTATGCAATTAAATAAAATAGTTTCTTAACATTTACAGTTTTAAGGACACTTAAAATTTTATTACTCTGCAGATATTTTTTTACCTTGCAGGGAGGACAATCCAGTCAAATCAAGCTTTCAACTAAACATGTACTTGGCTAGAAAGTTTCTTGTTGCCTTTGAACTGCACTAGAAAAAAAAAATCAGGTGATACCTGTATTTATGATCTAATCTTTCAGATATTAAAATTATAGGAGGAACAGAAAAACAAAGATCAAATATGCCTCAGTTAAAAGAGACTGGATGGAGAAGGTGAATTTCTAGCCTCACTGTCCATGGCTGTGCTAGCTGGTGCTGCTGGTCACCAGAAGAGTCCTTGGCATGACTTTGTCCTGGGCCAGTTAGTCCTCTATCACACCTTTCCTGTGCAGGGCTCAGGAAGGGGCACGGACATAGTCCCAGTAGGCAACTACAATGCAGTGGTGCAGAAAAGAGTCCCAAGCATTTTTTATTTACTAGTACAGTCAAAATCAGTGACTAAATTCTCACTAAATTCAGGGTAGCCAGGATTTTACCCTGAACTTTTTGTTGCTAAGGAGTAAATCCCTGCAATAGAGCTCACTGGTCTTCATAAATTAACACTCCTTTGGCTGCTCTGTGTAAACTACAGTTTCATTGTATCTACTTCCTTACAGACCCATTAGAAATCTCTGCTTTATTTACTGTCTCAGAACTCATGAAAACTCAATGAAAAAAAATGCACTGTTTTAAGCCCTAAAAAACCATGGTGAATTGTTCTTTCGTTTTAAGTTTTGTTTTGCTTTGCTTTGTTTTTAAAGGAAAACCATTCTTAAAAAAATTCTTAGAATAGAATTATTTTTTAATGACATATCAGGAATCATATTTTGAAATGCTTGTCAGTTTTTTAAAATGTGCTATTGAAACCTATTAAGCTGTCAAAAGTATGATGAATATGTTAGCAAGTACCACGGTTTTCCTGTAAATCACTATTTCAGAGTAACGGCTCTCAAAGCCAACAGGGCTAAGAAAAACAATTGCTTGCAAACGTTTTGCTCTGACATTTTGCCCTCTTTGCCTCCACAGTGCACTGCACCTCGCTGTTCTTAGAGGCATTTAAATACTTTACAGGCAGTATAATATGGCCAAGGAAGCTGGACAAAGAAGCAAGTGGGGATGGGAAGAATGAAGAAAATACATCCAAGGTAGTACTTTTGGTTTTCCGGCAATTTCAGCAAAGAGTCAACATTTTCTATAGGAAGCAGTGTGGTTCACAAAAGAGTAATTCAATCAAAACCCAGTGAGTTCTTAATAGTTTTAACTGGAGATTTTCAGTAAAGCCTGACATTAAGTTAAATGATACCAGGAAGGATGAACTAGTAACAAGATTAAAGCCATCATCTTCAAATGTCCAGAGGTACTTCTTGCAGGAAGGGACACAGGAGTGTATTCTGTGATTACAGACAGAATCACAAGTAAATATTTGTCTAAGGAACTCTAAGGTTTAGTTTCGCTAGGAGTGAAATTGCTTGTCAGATACACTAAGATAGAATACGAGGTCCTACTTGTGTATGATGTTTATATTGATCAAATGACCTATCTTCCATTTGCTCATGCATTCCCAACAAAAAAGAACAATTGACATCTGGAACAGTTTTCAAACCATTTGATATAACCATTTTCTAAAGAAAACTGGCTGAATAAAATAATTATTCAATCAATTGAAATTGGAGTTTATTAGTAACATCTGGCCCTTACATTTCTGGTTTAGCTGAAAGCAATCCTGTGATCCCTGCTACCTAATGATTTTCAATGAATGACATAAACACAAAACATGTATTATTTGTATACACCATGACCTTTGCTGTTTTGAATATATAAATAGTTTTCCTGCCAATAGGCCTATTAAAGATTAGATAAGTTACTAACTTGCTTTATTTCTCTGTATCCCTCCAGAAATTTTTATATGGAATTGGCAATTCTGGCAGCACCTAGACTGAGTGGGTCATGGCATGAGCAAAGGCTTAGCTGAGACAAGACAAAGACAAGCTGGGACAATTCTAGAAAGAACCTCTAGCTTTTATTTTCTCAGAAACCCTGGGGCAAGTTGGTGCATAATACAGTCTCACTGAGCATCCAGGAGCCTGGAAGACCTCCCTCATCTGGTCATTTAGATGTAGACACCACTATTCTCTTAACTTGCAGGGCTGTTGTTAAACAGGGGTGTGAAATATTAAGTTATTCAAATGCTGGAGTGACAGGAAGAAGGTAAGAATCAAAAGAGAAATACATATTGGGCAGGAAACAATGTTCCATTCAGAAGGAATTTTTGTCATTTACTACTCTCTACTATCTAAAGCAATTCATGCAATTTATTTCAAAAGATAGAAAAATAATAATCCTGAACTACTTTGTGTGTAGTCTTCAAATTATTGCTTGAGATTTCCTCACATGGATTTGCCAGAGATACATGGAAATTACAGGCACTACCAGTTCCTTTTTCTAGCCAACCTATTCATCACGTACTCAGCCAAGTACATCAGGGTAATTTGGGGTCTTGGCTATATAAAGGATAATGGAGTTGGATGCTTCATAAAAATGAGTCATTTTTTCCCCCAACTAACTATGTGAATGTCTCAGAAAGCCCTGATTGTGGTCAGTTAACTCTGCAAAGTATCTTGAGTGCTTGAATGCCTATTTACCTTTCAAACTCTGGGCCAGTATCATGAAACCAGATGGAAATTCTTTGAAAATTAAGTACAGGATGGAGTTACTCCTGTTTTTGTCTTAGAATCTCGTGGAATTTTTCTTTCCCCTACCACCAAAGGAGGAGTTAATGGTCCCTACCTTTTTCCACTGCTAAATAAGAAAGGGGCAGATGATGAGTGAAATTGTCACCTAGCATCTATAACCTCTGGTTGGGTGTGGTAAGGGAAGAGGGAACTTGGTTTTTGGATTGCCGGGGATTGGGGGCGGGAGGACTGCTGGGAGAGAGAGGGTGAGAGACGCTGCTTGGAGAACCTCTGCCCTGTGAGTTTGGTCTCCTTCCCTTCTTCTCCTGTTTCCAATCCCTGGATTTCGGAGTGTCCGGTGCTTAAGAGAGAGATACAGAGAGAGAGAGATTTCCTATCCAGGGCTTTTGTGGTGGGCTTCCTGAGAGAGTCAATGGCTTCTGGCCTGGGCACGAGGAGCCCCCACTGCATTGGCAGCAGCCCCCCAGCCCNACTGTAGTTAAGAACTGTTATCCTTTCTATTATCGTAGCTTAATTAAATTTTGTTTGAATTTAAAGGAGGCTTGTCTCCTTCTTTGGTTCCTAGTCCAACAAATTTCCTAATTTCCTCTAAATTTAGACAACTCCAAAACCAGACCCCAATAAGATAGGAGTTTTGGAAAAAAAAACCAAACAATTGAATTACACGTTCCCTAATTTGGCATGCCTCACAAAATTAACTCAATATTTCACCTCATCATCATCATAAACATAACAAATATTCTTTATATTTTCTAACTTTTACAAATTTTAAACAGGCAACTAGCTTGTCAACCCACTAGTAAAGTACCTCAACATCCTACATTGTCTACTGCTTCATACATAAAGTTAGTTCTTTACCCTTCCTCCATTATCAAAACATAACAGACAATGTTCTCCTTGGAAAAAATAAGTATCAATACATGATAATGTTAGTATATCATTTTCTCACTTTACACTGTTTTATATCTTTTGATCAACCTGTATTTCTCAAAACTTTTTAATGAGGGAATGTTTAATCAGTATAATTTAGTAAATAAGCAATTCACTAACATTATATAATTATGTACACACACATACTGTTTCTTTTTATACTTCTTACAGAATGTTTATGGTATTAAGGTTGCAGAAAAATATCAGCTGTGGCATTTGGTAAATCTCTCTTCTGGTTTTCATTTTGGCTGCTGTACTCTTTTCCGTGTTCTTAATACAAACCAAAGATAGCTGAAATATGAGATATGTATTTGTTGATGTCTGTATATAAAATATAGTGCTAAATGAAATCACTAGTTTAATAGCTATTCTAGTAGATGTATTATCAGGCAAAAAAACCCCAACTTGCCTATTACTAATAGGTACATCTGTATTTGTGGTCGGTCATAACATATGAGCAAGTGCTTGTTTTTCTGCACCAAAGGCAAGAAAACAAGAAGTAAGCCTAAAAGTACACCTCATTGATGTACTAAGATCTTTCTACCTGAAGAAGTTCGAAATGTGAACTTCAGGTATGTGCCATGGGCATTACAGACCATATATGGAGATTATCTTCATATATATTGGTATGATTCTCACATGACTGTTGTATGTAGGAAAGATAAGAGGCATTGTGACCAGCTATGCTAAGAAAAGTGGATGAATTGTAAAAACACATGTCACTAAGCATTATATTAAATCAGTTCTTCCATTCTGTAGGCTAATTCAGTGCTGAACTCTTTACTACAGGTATTCCAAACTGACTTTTACCAGAGCTAATACAGGCCTTTAGCCTACCTGATCTGCAGCTGGTCTTTGTGAATACATTCCTCCTTATTCTCTAAAGTAATACATTTCCCAGATCATCTTGCAGCTTCATCAGATCATTGGTTCTGGCCACTGGAGTGCATTTGTGGCCATCTCCAATGGACTTCCCTTTTGCTTCTGAAGTAGATATATAACATGTACTGATGATGTGTGCCTGAAGTCTGCAACTTTCTTTTGACTTTTGGCAACAGTGCTAGTGTTCAAACATTATAAATCTGTGTGCTAGACTTTACAGAACAGAACACTCAAAAATGATCACAGTAACATGGGCCAATTTCAGCTATGGTTTTGATTAAAAGTTTGATAGAAACCTCAGAAAAATGACAACATGCTTCCATAGATAAGCTCTGCAACATTTATATTCCACTTCACTGCACTGGGTTGATTCAGAGTGTATTTGCTTTTCCTGGCCACAGTTTAACTGCTTGATAAAGTAACATTCTGTTATTAAGTGCTGACTCTTTTCCCCCAGATTAATGGGGTTTGGTTGTCCAGAGAGATCAAGCCATTTGAAGAAGACAAAATATAGCAAACTGAGTAACATCACAGATACCGGGCTTTTGCCCTTTTATGGCGTAAAGAATGCCAAAAAAGAAAGCACTGTCCAGAGCAGTGGCCTAAGATTATTTCATTCTTTGTGTAATATCTTATGAGCCATCATGAAAAATTGCAGCATTTTTCCTAATGGAGATTGTTAAATGTGCCTTTCATAAATGCCCATGAATTAGACTTGACACTGTAACTCGACTCAATAACGAAAATTAAATGCTGCCTTGGAGTGTTCTGTGATGAAAAAAGCTGCACAAATTCAATTTTCCTTACCCTATTATTTAGCAAATTTTGTGATTTCTAGAAGATTAATTAATATTATATATTCATTCTGTGCTGTTTAATTGATCACATATAATTAATGAACCATGAATGAAATGTGCAAGACCTAGCTGTATATCTGTATCACCACTGTAGCAGGATTCTGAGCATATTAAACAGCTTGAGAGAAGACTTTTTAACTGCCCAATTTCTATTCACTGCCATTACATGATTATCTTAGAGTCATCTGAACATATCAGAAGTGGTAGATTAGCAACACCATACCCAAGAGATCATTGCTGCATGCTCCTTGCATATTTGTTTATCATTTTCCCACCTTAAATCATGATAAAGTCAATATTCCTATTGCTTATTTCAGTCAGACATTGACCATTATGGTTTTCTTTCTTCCTTTTACAAGAGGAATTGCAAATAAATGTAAAACAGACATTGGCTGCAAGAGTATTGGCAGAACAGCAAATACAACTCCATATTCAGAAAAATTCTCAGTAAGGAAAAATACATGTTGGCAATACTGTTTGATCTACATTTTAAATGTGGGCTTGAGGACACAGTCAGTGTAAACATAAATATCATGCAGGAATGTTCCCAGAAACAAAACGATAGGTCATGTCTTATTCCCCTCTCAATATTCTGGTCAAATACTGGACATTTCCAGAAGACAGAGTATACACAAAAAAAAACAACCTCTCAAAACGCTACAAGAACTAAGGCCAAATATATCAGGTACACATCACACTGGCAAAATGAAAATATTAGTAAGAAAATACCAGCAACTTCTGCATGAGGTACACCATGAGGAAATCTGCAGCACCCACCCACTAGTCAGAGGACAAAATAGTCACAAGTTGATACTAAAGAGGGCTATACGGACATCCTACACAGAGAAACCAGCATACATTACAGCTTGCATCATTGCCATAGCAGCTTGGTTTCAGTAGAAAGGGCATTTGCAACCGGCTATACATTTCAAACAGGATGGCAGGAGCTTGGGAAACACAGTGCATCTCTCACAGCCCAGATTATTGAAAAAATTACCTCTCCTCCTTCCACCTTGGTCTCCTACCTTTCTTACATCCACCATAGCCTTATCTGCAGTAAGAAAAATACACCTCTTCAAATATGGTGTTGCAGTCTTCTTGTGTCCCAAGGATTTAGGACTGACAGCTTGTCTCACTGAATTAAATAGCAAAATTTCCTATTATTTCAATAAAGCTGGAACTTCTCACCTTGGAGTAGATGGTCAATTGCATGTAAGGCTCTACTCACTTCAAGATAACCATTCTACCATCCAGGGATCTTTCTTGACGTTTATTTCCAGGAACAAAAAACTATCATTGTCCCATTTCACCTCTCCCTGCTCAGTTTTGAATTGCAACAGTGTGGCTATTGAAAGGCTAACTACAATCACTCACTCACTTTTACTATATTTCTGTAATTCAAGACTATTCACTCATTTGCAGAATATGATCTTTTCCTCTCTCTAGAGTCACAGTTCTGCAGAAATGGGTCTGGGCTGATGGAGTTTGCAGCTCAGAACAGGCCAAGGTGTAAACACTTTGCTCATTTGCACCTAATGTGCTATCAAGGGAAGGCAAAAGAGATGCAATCACACTATTTCGCAGTTAGAAGAAGAAACCATTGTGTAAAAAAGTCCACAGATGGGTAGAAGTAGCAGTAGTGGACACTACAAATTGAATTTCCAAGTCAGAAAAACCCTTCAGGCTGTGCATTGGTGTGACTAGGAGAGAGTCCACAGGTTGGAGTGCTCAGAGCAAACATCTGCACTCGTATAGCTACACTGGCACTGCTTCAGCACTGGGACATACTATGCTGCAATGAACTTCCTTCTGGGTGGTTCAGTCTTCACTGACTGATTTCTATCTATACAGATTTCTATCTGTAGCAAAAGCCAACCACCTCTCTTTGTCTCCTTGCTTTGTTGTTGTGTCCTGGGAGGCAGGCTGTAAACATGAAGAACTGAAATCTGCTTTATCTAGGGTGACTAGATATTGCACAAGAAGAGGCAGTGTTTCTCCACTCTCTTTTGTCAACACAGTTGCTTGCTTTAAATGTCCTTTCCTCTTCATCCTTCACTTTACCTCTGCAGACTGAAGAAAAATGATGTTCACAGCCCAGCTCTCCTACCCTTGCCAGGCTGTTTCGCTTGATAATTTATTTATTTGGATCCACCTAATACATGTATTTATGCTGTTTGGGGGCCAACAAATTTGATCCTCAGCAGGCATCAAAAATGCCAGGTTACCTTTTCCCTCAGGGTTTGCATCAAGTTCAGGCCTGCTGAAGTGTACTCTATCCATATAAAAGGGATCAGTGTTTCTTCTGCAAATCAAAGCTAGAGCCATTCACGTCAACTCCAGGTCCTGTTGGCACAATGTCTCTCCCAGAAGATGCAGGCAGTAAGTCCATCATCCATCTTCGCACAACATTTCCACATGGAGTGGATCCAATTATATTTGTATGGTCCCTGATTTATGACTCTACAGGGAAAAATATACCACTCCAGAAAGAAGACATTCACATGGATCCTGGTACAGAAATTACACATACTTTGGGGGCAAAAAGAAAATCTTGATATCATGGTATTTCTGAAAGCTCTCCTCTGAGCAGCATGGAATGATCTTGGAGAGAACTTTTTCACACCCCAGGCATGATGATGTGAGTCTCAGCGATGGCAAATATTTGGGCTCAAATTCCCCATTGCCTAATATGTCATATTTCCATCTGAATGACACGAGATTTGTGTGTTTGTGTTTCTAATCTCCTAATCAAATCTCATTATGTTTGTCTGGGTCATATAATAACATTTTGGTCTACAGCAAACACAGTTCTCTGCAACAGTGAATTTACTTCAGTCACATTTTTGGGGCCCCAAACTGGCTAAAGAATTGCTCTACAGTTACAGCAAATGGGGTTGTTACCTGTATTTGCTTCTGTAGAAAGGTTTAACAAGGTGGATTGAAATTATTATTGGGGAATGTGGGCTGTAATGATTTTTACCTGGTGGGGAGTTATTCATCTGAATGTTGTTTTATCATTTCAAATGTTACTTGTGGGAAGGGAATGTCACAGCTCTCCAAGAGCTACATTATGTCAGCTGCCATGCTCTATAAACAGATTACACACACCTTGTATAAATAAACTGTGGCTAGCTAATTATTCTGAACAAAAAATTCACACAGAGAGAAGAAAATTCATTTCAAAATGATTAATTATATAAATTTTAGTTTCAGCAGCATATTTCTTATATCCCCATGTGTAGCTGTATCTTAATAAAACTTGCTATAAGATTACCACCATTTAGTTGGTTTCACAAGTTCAGATTGTTGTACAGAATCATGCCATGTTCTGAATTCAGTGCTAACCACATTGCAAACTATGACTTAACTTGGCAGAGAGGATGTATATACTGTAAATAGATACTATGACAGGTGTATCAACCAGTGCCAACAATCAACTTTTAAAAATGTATACTATCAAATGGCTACAGCCATAAATAAGCTGGGAAAACTGTGCATGGCCTATTAAAATATTCAGAAAAAATTTATTCAGATAGTCATTTCTCATTACTCATCAGGTAACAAATTAGAAATAAAATGCTAAATCAGGTCAATGCATTTTATTCCTTTTCTTCAAGAAGTTATATATAGTGCGTAGTAGTATACTTTTGTAGGAGAAAAAATACTTAAAAGCACTATTACTTTATGTCAAATAAGAGTTCAATTAAAAAAAAACACATCTATGTCTTGTGTATGTCTTCTTTTTACAAACATCTTAAGTTTACAAAATCTATTTTGATAACATGAAGGTTAAAGCAAATAACAAACAAGACATCTAAGAAAGATAGAATTTTCTCTGAAACCAGGTTCAAAACATGAGTGACTGGACAGCAAAACACTTTTAGAAAGATTAGGATTCTCAAAGGAAGAGATGAAGAGATTAACAAGCAAAGTTAATAATATTAAATACATACTTCCCAAAACTAACATACAGCATTAAATACAGCAAATAACTGATGTTGATATAGCCTACAAATGGTTCCCATATGTGGTTCCTGACTATGTGTATACTGGGTAGTATATTTATTCCAGTGGTAAATAAAATCTTAATTCAGCAACTCAGTGGTTTACCAATAGGGCATGTGTGGATATCCAGCTTTTAAGAAAAACATTCTTAGTGGTATTCATAGCCACATTACAAAACCCTGTAGACAGAAAGTCCCTCATGAATTTCCATTGGAATTTCAGCCTAATATGGAACTCATGGGATATAATAAGGATTTGATTTTGTGACGTCTAAGGCAAAAGCACTAGTTATGAACTGCTGGAAGTTTCATAAATAAGTACAGAATCAAGATATTAAGTATATTCTTCAATATATGAACAGTACATGCTGGCAGACAATCCACAGATTTAGTGTAATGTCATGTGTTAAAGTCAATTGTAGCAAGAATAGCACCCTAAGATCTCATTTTATTCCAGTTATAGTTAGGAAACAATGCTCCTATCCTACTTCTACCTCCACTCTCATGAAAGTATTATGCTGGAAAACTGAAACACTAAATATAATTATGAGGTAGTGGAGACGTTTTCAACTCTAAGAGTTTGTTTCATATTGTTATACATGAAAGTATTTACAAATAAGTAAGAAAACATACAGAAATTAGAACCTTTCCTCTGACTTCCGAAGTCATACTTAATTGAACAAATCTCTGGAAAAAAAAAGAAGAGAAACTCATAAAAGAAAATAAGTTGCAAAGGAATTTAAGTGATTAAGAGAAGACAATGATGAGATTGCCCACATATCTGTAGGCTAGTATCCTTCTGCAAGCACATTCAAGAAAGAGTGAAATTAAAGATTGTAACATACTGTTTTCAGTTAAGAGCTTCTGTCCAATTGACTGAGCTGACAATTCCCCATGATTGACTTGAAAATAAGGTACTGTTTGCAAGACCTCTGCTTGCTGCAGAAGTTGAAAGAAACTCAAGGTATGGTAAAGTGTGTCCTCTGAACAGCTGGATTCAATCTGTCCCAGAGGTCCCAGGTGTTGCTCAGCAAGGTCTGTTACTTGCATTCATTGTGACTGTTCACTTGGTGGAATCTGCTTATTACTTTTTCTTCAAGTCTGGGTCCAAAATAAATGCGCTACTTTTTTAAAAATCCACCATAGTGTTTTGCAGTTTGGATTCACATTTTCTAGGAAATCTTGATAAAATGGGTTATCTCACAGAAATGGAAAACCAAAAATTTTTAAAGTGCTTTTGAAAGAGAATCCCATGTGATGAGTTTTACAGAAAACTCTATGAAATGAGCAGTATGGGTTTTATAGCAAGGCAGTACACAGCAACAAAAGAAACAAAAAGGGGAGAAAAGATTAAGCAGTTGCTCTTTGAGTAAGTACTGGATGAGGCAAGGGTATTGTGGATAAGAAGCACATAATCACAGAAGTTACAGATAATCACTGGAAGATTAAATAAATTTTGGAAAACAAACAATAGCCTTAATTCTGGTATTTTCTAGTTTACAGCCACACGAGTTTGCGCCCAAAGGTAGTTTCATGTATGCAATTTACTCTCTTTGGGTAGGAGAGGGGCTGTTAAATCAACAAAAGAAAAAATCTTTCTTGTGAATCCTTAGAAAGCATGTTATCAAGGTAAGAATCCCTCAGCCAACAGCAAGAACTGTCAGAGCTTCAGCTGGTAACAGTAATGGGTTGTTAGTTGTTAAGGACACCAGACAGAGGGGACAAAAGATGACATTTGGTCAAGAAGGGGGCTGAGGTGTCTTATCAGCAGAGGTGCAGGGAGAGTGAGGTACTTTCCAGCACCTCAACATGTCCCCGAGAGGAGACAAGCCCTTTTTTCCTGCTATTCTCAAGCCTGTCCCATCTTTCATTACCTGTTCCACATTCTTCAGATGGTTTTCTCTTTTAGTCCTACCAGATATTCATTCCACCATTTAATCCAAGATTTTCAGTGGCTGCTTTGTTGTTTCCCAATAGAGAAGATGCAAACACATGATAAAGCGGAAGCTTCAGATATTATGATTTGGTCCATAACAGTTTATACAATAAAGCAAGTTTGGGACCCAACCCCAGCTGTAATGGAGGTCTCAGTTTCTCCTTTCCCTTCTTCCTGATTGTGGACCTGGAATAACTCCAGGCAGTAGTCACGAGGTTCCCATACTAGAGTTACTCCCATGAGTTGTTCCCCGGCCTCTTGCTGCCTGACAGCAAGGATAACATGATGTGTGTAGAACTGAAAGATACCTGAAGAAACCTGCTGTTTCCATAGAGAAGTTCAAAAGACTGTCTCCATCAAGACAGAGAATATTGTGCCCTGCTTCTCTGGGGAGAAAGAAGGTCACAAAGGCAAAGTTCTGCTATGGGAGCATTTGAACTCAGGCATGCCTGACTCCCAAACGTGTTCCTTCTCACCCCACTGTGCTTCTGCTTTTCATTTAGAATATTTTTTTTGTGTTGGGGGTGGGGATTCCAACTCAAACATTTCATGACCCCCTGGTTATGCATTATCAGACCAAGCCAAGATGCCAGCTGCACCATGTAAGCATGTCACTCCTTCCTGGAGTAAAGGCAAGAAAAGGCTTGAAATGGCTTTTTATAAAAGATTGATACTACTTTGTGTTGTGTCAGCATGTTGCATATTGGTCTTGTCCTGCAAGCTTTTCTCACTTAGCTACTACATATACATGCAGTAGTAATATTTCAGTTTATTTAAGTTTATTTGTGTTTTTTTTTAAAGTTTAGAGTAGGCCAATTTAATCATCGACTACCATCTCCTACACAACAGGCCATTCCAAATCCTGCATCTAATCAGGATACAGTGGTCACATTTCTAAATGCTTTGCCTTATTAAAGAATGGTTTCCTTCTCTAGCTGTTAAATTTCTACTGCAGACACTTAATGTGGCTTGTAATGCTATCCAGAAGTTGTCTAAGGGTTAAACGACAACCTTTTCTTCTCCATAAAAACCAAGAAAATCTCTAAGCAACTGACAAAAATCTTCTTAGGAATTGTTATGTTCAGCAGCAACAGCTGAAAGCATTTAGTTTATGAGCCAGTATTCATCTTCAAAGACTCCATTCTGCCCAGAAAAGAAAGAACAAGAGATCAATTAAGATCTCGTCCAGCATGCTAGTAACAGTGGGAAACATACCTCACACAAGTCACAGAGTCTTGGAATACATCCTAAGAAAACCAAAGCCTGATTTTCACTTTCTTACCTTTCATAGACTGTACAGATGCTGCTTCAGAGTGAGATGACCAATCTGGGGAAATGTGAACAAAGAGAACTTTAGGGAGCTCAGTTCTGAAAAAGGAAATAATGTGCAAGGTTCCAGGTTTGACATTATTTAGCACACACTATCCAGGTAATAGACGACATGTCTCTTTATTTAGCGTGATGTCATTCCCATATAAAATCTGTAGCGTATGGAGTAGGAAAACTGCATGTGGTGCGTTTCCCTATTTAATCCTCAAAGCAACTCCATCAAACTGTCAGTTTGATATTAAACATGGAATTAATTATAAGATTATGAGATTTCATAGCAAGGGTTATGAAACTACTGTTTATTCATCTGAAAATGCTTAATTAGGTTTATTTATAACAGGTTTTCTTATTTTGCTTAGAATACTCAGCTAGGTCCAGTGAAGAAATACAGCTCCCTTAGACATAGACCTAAGCATAAATCTGTGCTTGAATTTTCCCGAAGATGAAAGTTTCTCAGATCTCAAGCCAGCTTGGCTTTCTACAAAGGTAGAGATGAAGATTTTGACAGGGGTGAGAATTTTCTCTAACTTCTAAAAAGAGAACTTGGTGTAAGCTTCTCTCTAATTTTAATGGTAGTCAGAAGACGGTTTTCTGCATGGAGAATAATAGGAACAACCTTTCATCTCACTAGTTTTCTATGTCAAATTCAGAACATTTGCAAAGGTGAATTGTACTTTTGGGGGGTCCTTTTTATAGCCACTGTAAATTCTCTGTTCTAAGGTCTTGAGACCAAAAGGACTGATGCAAGAAAACAGAGCTTGTAACAGCAGTCCTTATAAATCTCAACCACACACAAAAGAGTGAAGAAAATAAAGAGACAGAGAACAGACTTTAAGACCAGGGAAATAAAAGAAAGTTTATTTAGAGAAGACTCACTACCAGACTGGTTTGACTAGAATGACGTTTGCAATCTGTAAAGAGGCTGTGTTATGTGAGGTGAATGCAGAGTAATATTCCTCAAGGGAAAGACAATACTTTGTAGAACTTTCTTGTGACTCTGGAAGTATCACTGACTGAGGGGTAAGACTTACTGCACTGAATTACAAGAGCAAAAGTGCCTACAATGAGTGAAGGGAAACAGACCAGTAGAGCAGAATTCATTAATGTGCATGTCAGGTAAATTATGCTTGTTTGCAGATTATTTTCAGGTAGTAAATAAGGGAACATTTCTTGTCTCGTTTTCTATGAGAGCACTCTCATGGTTTTGCATGACAAGGCTAGGGAAAAAATGGGGTAAGTGATTGAACAAGACTCTTTTTCAGTCTTAGTATATTCAGTGGGTTCCTTCAGCTCAAAATATTGTTCCAGCTACCACAATAATCTCAGTTTGAATCCAGTCTTTGATTTTGCTTTTATGCTAATGATTCAGACACATCATAATTAATAATCAGCATAAAGGTCTCCATACCATTTTCAGTTATGTCCTTTTAGGAGAGATATACCTACAATCTATAGTTGAAAAAAAATTTAGAATATTCTTTTTAGTTCTCACACTGCAAGCCACATCTTTTGCAGTAATTCAGACAAACTGGAAAGCAACATGTCACCATATCCTCTTATGGAATAAAGTTATGAGGTCATTTTGAAGGAAAAAAAAATTGAGCAAAGGATTGAACTACATTAGTAAACAGAAATTTAACTCCAGAGCCACTGATTTTGCACATGTAGTTAGAGCTAAGTTTGGTCTTCGAAAATGGTTAACTGTTTCCACCTGGATTTATAAAACAAGGCCATCTTCAAAAGAACCTTTTACTATGAAACTTTTGAAAGAAGTGACATCTATAATTCTCACTTCAACAATTCTTTTGTAAGAGACCATTTTATTTCTGCGTGTAAGTGCATACAAGATTATACTTCTGCTTTGTTATGAACATCTTTACACCAAGTCATTAAGGTTTTGGGGAATATAAAAGTCCCAGACAGTGCAGGTGTGTTAAAGCCATGCCTTTCCTTTAGAGTGACATGATTCATCTCATTAAAGATACAGAAATGAAGACAAAAACTACAGGCACTGATGTGCTACATTTCAGTATCCCGTGTATAATCACTAGAGGAAGAACACCTGGGTAGTTTACAAAACTTTCATCTTTTTTATCCTTTGTAAACTTCCTGAGTGTAATTTTATTAAATATGAACAGCTCCCAAATAATTCTTTCCCTGACCCTATAAATCCTTTTTCTTCCCCAAAAAACAGATCGGTAAGAAAACCTATTTGCACATACAACTTCGAAAGCCACTAGGCTTTTAAGCCTATTGGACGAGTTGATGTTGTTTGCAGGATAGAGATTATTCTTGCTGAAAAGTAGGCAAAGGTAACAGCACTTTGAAATGGATCAGCTGTTAACATTTGTAGTAGCTATTTGTATAGGATTTCCCTAGCACACAGTGGAGACAGACTCAAATTGTTGACTTAAAAAATTCAGTATATAGATAATGAGAAATTATGGTTGGATATTGTAATACAGTAGTGCCAAGAATAAGCATTATAACATGTCAGCAGCTTTTTATTCAATTAAACATGATTTTATAGGTATCAAGTAGAGTGTCCTTTCAGTGCTACTGCCTTACACATTCTCTGAGGCCTTTTAATCTCAAAAGTCCTGAAAAACTGAAATGTAAGTCAGATACACAATATTCTTACCTCTGGGGTGAAACTGAGCAGCTGTTTAACATCACATACAACAGCAGTTTAGGACAGCAGTTGCTAATGTGGGAAAACATACCCAGATGTTGACTCCTTGTCATTTTAGGATCACATCTTTCTTAGATATTCATGCTCAGAAGACTGAACTCTTTCATGACTTTGAAAATTCTTTTTTCCCCTCAAATTCAAATAGGAGAGGAAATCATTATTTTTCTTCCACATATAAAAGCAAGATATATATAGGGCTTTACTGACATTTCTCAAAGTCTCTGATCTCATGGTTTAGCTTCCTTAAACTGAAGAACTGTTGTGAGACATACATGAATATTTGCATGTCAAAAAGAATTGGAAAAGGGGAGGAGAAAGGATTTGCTGTCTTTACTTCCAGATGAGGTTCATGGAAAATCAGAAAGGGTCCTCACAAGGTTCACGTGGGAATCCTTAAGGACAGGGA
>VXAU01001325.1:415922-462461 GCA_013399695.1 Formicarius rufipectus | reverse complement strand
AAAAAAAAATAAAAAAAATAAAATTAAAACAAACTAATCCCATTAGCCTAAGAAACAGATATTTATTGACGGGGCTTACATGACAAAGTTTTTGGCTCAGTCCTGTAGAGTTCAGGGACTGAAAAAAAACTGGAAGATGTTTACCACAAGGACTGCCAGAAGGACAGCTGTGCACTGAAAAAGAAAAAAGCAGTGACCTACACTTCATAGTGGAACTGGGTGGAGGTAAGTCCATAGACAAAGTACAGACACAAAATGAACTGAAAACCCTGCTGCTAAGTAATCATAAAGCTTCAATACAGAGGTGATTCTGAAGGTCTAAACAAGACAAGATGCCTTAGAAAAAAAAACTGTTTGCGGGAAGGAAAGGGATATTATGTCCCTAATGATGACCCTTAAAAATAATGCTTTCCTTTATGGTAATGGTTTAAATCAGAGCCTTATTGATATTTTAACCAAAGTTATCTCATATAGTTAACACAGATGCACATCATGCGGAAACCAAGGTAACTAAAGCTTTCAATGCAAAGGAGCATGTATAACCTGTTCTACAGGCAGATGGAAATATGTTCAGCAAGACAAGAAGTGATAAAACTTCTCTGAGAGTAACATCAATGGTTTTATACTCAACAAAGAAATATTAAAAAAAAAAGGCAGCAAAATCAAAATGTTAACTAAATAAAAGTAAAAATAGCTAACAATACCAGGGTAAACTTGTTAGGTAGCCTGGAAGAGAACACAATGATCCAAAGAGTCTTATCATTATCCTCCTTGCTCAACTAGAAGAAAGATTGAAAGGAAGGTAACAGGGTCAGAGGAAGAATATCAAATCTTTTTGCTTCATCACCTCTCCAGAAAAGAGTGAAGAAAATAGAGATTAGATAACACGAAGACAGAAAAAAATAGTTTGTTGGGAAAGAGGGGAAAGATCATAGCATCCTTCAATTACATGAAAAGCTCTTGTCATGAAGAAAAAACTCATCTTTTCTACTTGCTCATAGTGGAAAGAATAAGCAGTGACAGCATCAAAGGTTAAACATTAAGGAAAAGCTTTGGAATAGATTTTCTGTGAAGGTCATGGAATTTCCATCACTGGAAAAGGTTAGACAAACATCTTTCAGGAAAAAAAAAGATAGGTAAAGCTGATCTTAGTTTAGAGACTTCATGACCTCTTCAGGTCTTTTCCAGGACCATTTTCTATGATTTGACAGCTTAAACAGTGATGACAAACTTTACAGACCCCTTTGAACTCTCTGGATGTGATTAAGATTGTCCAGACCCTTTATTCGAGCAATTACTCACTACGTAGGTAACAAAGGCAAAGTTTAGAGGAAGAAATGACATCCTTTATTTTTCCGACTACATCATGCTAAAAACGTACTATCTGGGGGACATGTGCCTTTCTGAGACGAGCAGGCAGAAAAACAACATATTGTCATTGTTTAAAAGGACTGTTGGAGAGGAGCAGCTGAACTTTGCATTAGTTTTTTATATGAGGTCACAGTATTACATCATTCTCATGGAAACAGTAAAAGTTGACATGCTAAAGGACCATTTTTAACACTAGAAACAAATTCTAGTCTAGTTAGGATCTTTGCTATTCAGTTAAAAAGGTACATTTACCTCTAGAGTTGTTTTATTTCATACTGAGAGGGAAGTTGTAAGGCTTCACAGGACATAGTTTGCTCTTGTAAGGTGAATCACAACTTCTTCCTCTTAACATTAAAAGGGAAATAAAATGATTGTCAAATGGGGATAATGGAGAACAAAAGCAATAAGCACCAGCCTAATCTAATCACATAGCTACTGATCTTGCTTCTGTAGGACAACTTCTTGTATGTGCATTTGGTTGAGACAAATACTCAAGAAAAGAACAACAAGGTCTGAGTTGCAAGAACAGTACTTCCTATCTAAGCCCTCACCTAAGGCTGTCATGGAAGGGAGGAAACATTAAATTATCTTTGACCTTCCCCAGGAAAGAAAGGTCTTTACAGGAGCACCCTATGCAGAAAAATCACTTGTAGGCAATTTTCACAGTTGATTATAAATAAGCTGAGAAGTACAACTTCAGTCATAGATAGACGACAGTGCTGTTGCATGCTGCCTCCTACTTCACTCAAAATAAAACTAGCTGCCATCCACATAAGCTGCAGTATGGAGCCTTCTTTACAAATCCTGTGGTTTCTTCATATTTTTCACTATTAAATAATCAGAACAGCTCTTCAGCCTGGTTCTGTACCTTCTATTTACCTTCACAATGGCCAATGAAAAAGGGGATCTCACTAGAAACTGCATTCTACAAAGGCTGAATTTCCCTTATTTATCCTAGAATAGTCTTTCCAGATATTTTATTTCTTTCAGGAAAACCTCTATTTCATTCCATTCCATGCAATGTATTCTATTGCCATGTTTTTAGTCTAATTTTGGAAAAGTTTCTATCTCCCAGTTTTGTATAGCCTTCATCAGCCTTGCTATGTACATACCTGATAGTTTTGGAAATATGATATCAGGCAATATTTATACTACCACACACTAATTACATGACATCATTTCAGGCCAGTCTATTAGATCAAACTTTAACTAGCCTTTTTCCTCCATTGCAAATTCCATGAAAGAGCTGATATTGCCATTGAAATTCCTTTTATATGCAAATCAAAAGTCTGTTAAAGACACAAACAAATATAATTTGAATTGTTAGCTATAGCCTAGAGACTCTGCTTGCAACATTTGGACAAACAGAAGCAGAGGCTTCTCCCTGGTGATCTTCTCTTTCACATAGATCAAAGACTTTCCAGCCTTTTATGGGAGCCAGTTTAGGAATTAAAAGATGACTTGGTCTTATTCAAACAGCAGACTTCCATAATACTTGGAATGGAATTAGAAAGCCTTAACAAAGCCTGTGGTTTAGAATTTGCACTTCTTTTTTAAACTTAGAATCAAATAATATTTTCAATATTAACTATGTTAAATAAAACAGCCCCTCTACCAGCTTATAAAAACTGCAGACATCTTAGCTGTACAAAGTATGTAGTGTGTTTATCTGTTTGAAAGAACTAGGCACTCACTTCCAGATGGATGAAGTTCAGCCCTTATTAAAATCAAACCAAACAATTTTATAGAATAGAAATTATGCCCTTAATTATCATTCCTTTATTTTTATCTATGGCTTGTAAATATGTGAGGTCAGCTGTACTTTTGTTGGAAAATAAACATCGGGGGGAAAAATCGAAGTGACAGAGCATGTAAAAAACCATTCAGCTGACCAGGCAGTCATTCTTGGAAGGAAAGCTGCAAAACTTCTCAAAAGGTGTTCCTGTGTATAATGGGTGTGTATCAGCATGCTCCAGCAGCAACTTGCTCTTTACAAGTGTCTCATGGACAGCAGCGGACTTTGCCACCCCTGTAAGCCACAGCAAACCACACCTTCAGCTCATCATCCTGAACTCTTGTATTACACAGCCAGAAGTGGGAAGAGCAGAACAAACCCTACAACACCAGCACAAAGTGGGATATGTCAGGAAGAGAATAAAACCGCAGGACGCAACTTGTCTCCAGCTCTGAACTTGGACTGACTGCATGCTCCCAAATCAGAGAGGGGCTTTCCAGTTTCTGAAAGCACAACAGTCTTCTGAGCCTCCAGCACCCAATTAATTTTTGGTTATACTGCTTAAAGCAACATCTTCTTACCAGGCATGATTGACTGAAGGGAAAAAACTTCATGTTTGTTAATTAAAATAGAAGTAATCATTGAGGTAAGGTACCACTTACATGGTAGAATGTCACTATGAGAAAAAAATGCTTAAACTATTCTGTCCCAAAGTTATACAGTTGNTTAAGGACAGGGAACTAATTTTGACAGCCACATTAAATCTTATTTCAAGACCAGAAACTAATTTTCCAGGTTAAAGCCATTTCAGATCCTGGACTGTTATCTAAGTTCTTTACTTTTTAATTTTATGTTCTTTTATGCACAAAACTATTTTAAGTCACATAGCTGCCTTTTTATACGGAGGTTCAACACCCCTGCCCAGGAGTAATGTGTTCTGACAGGCACCACAATTGTGTTACTCACAATTNTTTTTTTTTTTCCTTTTCTTGTCTTTTTTCCCTTTAGCAGCATATTGAAATCATTCTATTAATTTAATTTTTTTTTCAGGGAAAAGGGGTAAGATTTAAGGTTACCTTTGGGTAATTTGTTAATTAATCATGCACAGAAAATAAGGTTTACATGTCTGTAGTTTCTGCATAATAGAGAGAAAGGGTTACTAAAATTTTAACAGGGAGGGAGTATATTAATGTTGCAGAAGCATCAACCCTAACAATTTCTGCTTATTTCCAATAATTTCCTGATTTTGAGAAGGAATTTCAACAAATAATGTCTATTAATGCTTATACCTAGCCAAATACTACTGCACATTTGTAACTTTGTATCTTTCACATTTCATCAAGTCTCAGTAAGTTCAGCATATTATTTTTGTCAGAAGCTAATTATAGAACATCCTTATTTATTGCAAACCATATCTCAGCCTACTAAATAAGTTTACAAACTCTCTAAGAGAGGAAGGCAAAAGAAGCGCAGAAGAAAGAAAAATGTTCTTTTAATCTTCTGTGAACTCTTTGTAATGTCAGTTACCAACAGATCTCCTTTCTCAAGCAACTGACATGTGACTTGTTCCAAAGATAGATCAGCAGAGCACTATGCACAGTAGAGCAAAAATTTAAAAACAAAATCAAAACTGGTATCAATGTCCTAAGAAGGTATTCCCAACCAAACCAAAACCTGGTTTATACAGCCCACAGGGACAATCATCCATTTGGCCATCTGCAAGTCACAACCACAGTAAGTCCTTTCTTCCTAAAAAGCAAAACTCTTGTAAAGTCAGATATGCAGGGAGAAAAAAAAAATCTTCTGTTCCCAAAAGCTTATGCAAATAAAAAGAATTTTCAGGCTCCACATCACATGATATTTTTGTTCTGCATTTTTAACTCCTATACAAAATGAACATAAACGTGTATCACTAACCAGTACTTCACAGAAGTAAGGTACTATTCTGTTGTTTGCCATGTTACAAATGAGCATTTCGGGAAGGGAAACAAATAATGTAATTGATAGATAAACAGCTTTGCCTTCACCCACTCAAAAATCAATGGTTCATATACACACAGTGTAAACCTTCATCAATCCAGGACTGTCTGAGAGACACAAGGCAGGTGAACTATCACAAAGACAGACAGAGCAAGAGCCATGGGCTTGGCTCCTGTTGACTATGCTCTAAAAAGGTCTTCTGGAGGCTGAGCTCTATGAACCTTAGGGTCCTGGACAACAACTCCAGACTTCGTGTCTTGGGAAATGCAAAAGAGCAAGCTCAGTCCTAGGTTCAGAAAGCCTATCCATAAAGAAACAGAGCAAGTAAGGATCTCAAAATAAGGATATTCCCAGTTTCTGTTCTAGACTCATTATGACATGCCAATCGAGGAAAAGTCCAGAGTCTTGTCCTGTGGGGCACAGCACTTGAAGAAGCACAGGGAACAGTTCCCATATGCACCATCAGTCATGCTTGTGATCAGTGATCTGGCGCTTTGTGGGTTGGAATGTGCTGCTGTGACAGTAAGGGCTGAACACAACAATAGGCAGGAATTACCCTGAATTAAAGAAAATTTCCCAGTTGTTAAGTTCGTTTTTGTAATGTAGAATAAGATCACTTAGTCTGCTGGAAGTAGAGGAGACGAAATCACTTTCAAGCACTCCCTCTCCCACAAAAATGTCTCTTATTTTGCTGCACATGACTACCAGTCCCTTCCCTCTTCTCTAAATGGTCTTTTGGAACGGTTCTTTCTGTGATTTATATACATTAGAATTGCAAGCATGAATAAGAAGTACCTCACTTTTCTATCATACTGTGTAAGTACAACACGTTTAAACTAATAAATGTTCATTCTTCATTTTTTTAATAGTTTTATTACTGATAATGGGAGTTTCTGTACTTATTCATTAAATTTGTCAAGACCCTTCTTCAAGAATTGATTTTTGAGTTTATAATACATTGTGCACTGGATTAATATTAACATGTAATTCTAAGACACTTTTGTCTTGTCTTTTTGGATTAATTTAATGTCTTTTTAAAGATAAAGCCCTATGTGAAATCATTATCCTGCCAGATTTATAACAGCCAATGAAGTCACCCTTATAGCTTTTCATAATTTGCCTCTTTCACCAGTGGTCTAATATGCCATTAGTCCTACTTCTCAATTATTAATCTAGCCTCTGGACAGGTAACCTTTACCTAGAATACAATATTTAACTCACAATAATGGTAGGAAATACTTTACAGTTTCACTTTGATTAATAAACCATAAATCAGTATTAGCAAATTTCAGTATATTTTAGATGCACTAGAGATGAGAAACAGTATTAAAATATAAGGGTTAATATTGAAAATGTTGCCAATGTTTCTGAAAGAACTATATTTCTTTCCAGTTTTTAAATCCTTGTATAAAGACATGCATATGAAATTACACTCAGTAGTATATGAAAAATATCTATTGCATATTGTGTTTTCTGTTCCTTTTACCCTTGTTAATGAGTCCTTTAATATGTTTGTGCTCCTTGTACCAAGTTTAACATCATTAGTACAGAGAGTAGGTGCGAAATTAATACCTTTCTGTAAAAACATTAGTGTTGGCAGTTCAAACATTTTCAGCCATACACTTGTACTTTGGGCAGGCTGTACCTTTGTATCTACACGCTTGCTATTGGCTCAATAACATTTTCTCATTTGCTTTCAGATTTGGTGTCTCTTGAATGACAAGGAGAGACTTATGTCTCTTCTTTCTGCTCCAGTTTAGTGTTTGAAACTCAAAGTATTTATTCTCATTTTTCAATATGCAGGGAGCTGTGTGTGTGCGTGCGTGTGTGTGTGTGTGTGTTCAATGGTGCCATGGCTTTGATTGATGACAAAAGGTTCACATCACAAAAAGGTACTAGGCCAATCGCTGGCCATGCCCATCGTATAGGACTAGGTTTATGCTAAGAGGATTCTTTTAGGTTTATGCTAAGAGGATTCCTTATTGTAACAAAAACTAACAACCCATATATCTGTCTACACAGTTAATTTATATTGATACACCTCAATTGCTTCTGATATTAACTTCAGTTCAACAGTCATAACTTTTGTGCCCTGAGCTAGTACGGCTGCAGTGATAGATTTATGCTATCATAGCTGTATAAAATTTTTGGAAATGAGGGAAAATAATATATTGACAATCTAATCATATCAACAGTATCCTTGTTCCAAACTTCAGACACATTTAAGAAATAAATACTTGTGTGTGGTCTTTTTTCCCCTCCTCAGAAATGATTCTATTTCTCCAGGGTTAGAAAAAGGAAACTGTTGGAAACATGGTAGTCTCGAGACACAGCAAGCCAGAGAAAGAGCAGAAAGAAGGAGGAAAAACATGACAGACAAAGCAAACTGAGTACTAGTCTTCAGAACGGTTTACCTGGATTTTGCAACATGTATTATACTGTTGTGCACGTCTTTTATTTATCAGACCTCCATTCTAACAATACACCTATCATCTCTGTACATTTAACTCCTCTAAGCTCATTGCAGAGCTCAATTTAGAAATAATGATGTAGAAGTTGCTCTTTTCATAGCATTCAAGGTATTTATGGGTATAATTTTACTCCAGGATCATCACTTAGTTTCTCTGTTTGCCACAGGGCAAACGGTTTCCCTGATAAATTTTTAACTCTAAATGTGAAGAACAATGACATTTACATTTAAACTTTTCAATTCAGGATTAAATTTACAAAACTCCACCATACATAAATTTTCCTCCTTACTTACCTTTCAAAAAAACCCCAAAACAACCATAGAGTTGAGGATGAAAAATAATTTAAAGGCACACAACCGGTCCTAAAAAAAAGATGTGCATCAATCCCTGATTTTACTATATTTTTCATTAAAGGATCAAATGCCCTTATCCGACAACTAAAGATAATGAAAAAGTACAAACATGTGCCTAGTCTTTGTTGCAGGGTCAGGAGATACAATCACTCACTTAAACTATTAAATGTAATGCATACGAGCATAGGGAGATGAAAAGTGCCAGTTTAAATTAGCTTGACCTGTAGTGTTGACTCCTGGACAGATGGCATAATATACCCAGACTTCATTGCTGAGGCATTATAAGCACACAGCAAGAGCTCATTGTGATATTAAGAAAAAGCTCAGAAGCAAACTCAGACTGAGATCCAAAAACCTGCTGGCCCCCTGTGAGGCTCTTGGCTTCCTGTTGCCAGACCTTTTACAATACAGAATGAAGTCTTCTCAGTTTTAGCTAAAGCAGTGCAGTGCTCAGGCAATGAACACTCATTTTCTACTTTGCTGTCTACAGAGCACACTTTAGGATGAGATTCAGAGTCTTAAAGACCAGGCTGACAAAGGGCAAACCAGTCAAAGTCAACGTATTCTTTCCAGGGGAAGGAAAAGCTAACTGCACCCAAACCTCAGTGTTTGACAAAGCCAGCAATCCTTTTAAGGAGGAGTGTACAGGCATAAAAATTAGGTAGATCTCTAATACAATATTTCTCATGAGATAGCAAGAATCATCTAAAGAAGTCTCTCCCCCTATAAATCTCTCTACTGTTAGCAGAAACTGAAGGTTCTTCTATGCACACACACACCAACCCACAAGTAATTTTTACTTTGTAGTTTTTAAATTAAAAGAGAAACAAAGCACTTGTTCAACTTCCCTTTTGTATTCCTTCTCAAAATTGGGAGAGTTACCTGTGAAGTGAACAGATAACTCAGTGTCTAACCTCACGAGAAACAGAAGCAGGGGTATAGAGTGCAGAGTATTAACAGAATAGCCAGGTATATAAAAACAAAGAGCTAAAACCTAATGGTATCCCAGTGAGGGAAATGTAGTTAGAAAAGTTATTAGCCATTTTTACAGTGCATTTTTTGCATCAGTGACTTACATCCATCTGTTTCTTCACCAGCATAAGATCACAGCTATGCATTTTGAGGACTTATGGGCTCTTAGTGGAAAGAACACATCACAATACGAGTGCCCAGCATTCACCAGAGGGTCACCCTCAGCTCTAAAGGTCATCTGGGTTTTGTTTTATCTGGTCCTTTTATAAAACTAGTGAAAATAATATCCCTGAAATCTCCTCATGCTTCTCTTTCCTGCAAAGGCAGAAAGCATAACAAAGGGCAAAGAAAGTTAAGAAAAGAGATGACAACATTGTATGAACCTTGCACAGAAGGAGTTGTGTGATGCTCTGTATGCCATATTTGCATTACTTTGAATAGACCTGTCCAATTTTCTCCTTCTTTTTAGTAATTTTTATGTATTCAGATAATCTTACAAGAAGCCAGACAAAGACTTATTGCATAAAATGTACCAGATTCAAATTGTTCCTGCCAGTGGTCACACTTTCCATTTTGGTTTGGGGTCATAGCATAATCTTACTGTTTTCCCTCACTCTCCAAAATCTTTATTATTTTGCAACCATAAACTCGTGGAAGTTCTCACTTTAAAGGAAGAAATTGATTAAGAAATAGACAAAAATAGACAAAAATTATATCACCTACAAATCAGCTTAACAGGAAACTACAATGATTCAACCTCAAAGCCTGGAAACAGTCTGTGGCTTTCAATGCAGGTCTCACTACATTTTGCATCTTCTCCAGGCATTTGCTTTTAAAATTGTGTTCCACCTTTGCTACATGGCTTGCAGAAAGTCTACAAAGAATAATGTGTCAAGTGTGGTTTATTTTCAGCACAGAATCTCTTTACAGCGCAAATGATTTCTCTAAAGTTTTAAGCACCTAACAAGAGAATGATTTGTGTTCCCATGTCTGTTGGTTTTTTTTTTCTAAATAGTTCAATAAAAGACATTTAATTTTACAAATACTTCCTTACCTAAAAATTAGGCACCTGAGTAAGAAGTTTGGATTTAGGCATTCTGGCAGCTGCTTTATTAATTTAAAGCAACCTCTTAAATTTAAACATATTTAAGTACCAACACCAAAAGTGTTGGGCAGTTTCCATCAATACCTTTCAGAAAAAAAAAAAGCGCAAAAGCAACACACATCTATCTCCCTGACTAAATTTAATCATGCATATTAAAAATGTTGGCTTTTATGACTAATGGAAAGTTGAAATATTTTCTCAGTGTATTATTTTAAAGGATTTGCAACACTGTGGCATTTTCTGAGCAATCACAACATTGTGTATATACACCCCACTTCTTATGTATACCCCGATAGGACCAAGGTGGTGGATAATGGCTCCACTGTTGCAGATACTGTACAGACTAAACTTTTGCAGCAACCTTTGGCAAGTGTACAGTTTGGGTTAAGACCGAGCTGGAGGTGAAGGTGTAATCAGAAAGCACTCAGAGCAAGTGAGGGAATACTAAAAGCTCCCTTGCAGTTCAGAGCAAAGAGGGGCCTTTAAGTAGGGCAGATCTCCATTCGGGCTGTCAGAAGGCTGAGTTGTAACATGAGCTGGGCTCCATTTGCTTTTCCATTTATATAAAAACCTTTTTGTTTCTTTTGTTATAAACTTAGACCTCCAGAATAAAGCCTGGAGGAAGGGGGCAGGGAGAGGAACAGTTGCTGCTTGAAAGATGCAGTTTGTTGTTTGACCACTGTATGCAGCACACAGTACCTAGCTATCTGCACGGTTTGCTCCTCTATACCTGATATAAGTCCTTAAAAAATAAAGCTCTTGCCCACATCCAGAGAATCTGACCCAGTCCCTGCCCCAAGGGCCCTATATTGCAGAGAAAAGACTGAAGCACACCAGGAAAGAAGCACAAACAAAATTGTTTCCTTTTACAATCCTCAGAGAGGAAGTTAGTCTTTAGAAGACGTTTTAAGATTGCAGAACCTGGACAAATCAAGACTTCTAAAGCAACTCATAGCAGAGAGGAAGAAATTAATAGGATGGGAGTAGGGTTAGAATATTAAAACGGCTCTGCATTTGACATTACTGATGGCAACAGGAGCAGACCTTGTACAGAGGAAGATAAAGCTGAGAGAGGCTACAGGAAGCTGTATCCAGGGGCAGCTATATCTATTAGACATGCTACAGGAAAGTAGATTGGTAATAAAAAAGAATAATGTATTGATCATTCAAGAACAGCATATATTGTCATATGCTTCAAAGACAATAAAACAAGAATAATTATAAATAGTAGGACATTACAAGCGTTAATACGGAAGATGATGAGTGAAAGCAAAAATATAAGTATCCTAGTTTTCTGCAAGAGGAAACATATTTACCTCTTAGTCATGCAACACAAACTATGTCTGTGTATTGGTGAAGAAAACTATAAAGAAATTGAAATGCTTGACTCAGCTGAGACTTATGAGTTGTAATAAACAACAGCAACTATGCTCTTCATAAAATCAGTTTTCATCACTGCTTTTATACAGGACTCTGTTCCCATTTCACAGAAGGAAAAGTGATGTATAGCTAAGTGATACAAATCACCTAAGGCTGCCCAGTGTGGCAGTACAGGGGCAAGGACAGAAGGACGGAGCTCAGAAAATCCCATATTCACCCAAGAAGCTGTGTTCCTGCTGAAGCCAAATGCAGCTGTGGATAAAGGGAATGCAGAGGGAAAGCACTTTTGCAACAAGCAGTGTGGGATACTTGAGAAGATAAAATTAACCTCCAGGTGAGACATTCCTTTACGCCTCACCACTGAGCTGGTCGAGTTGCCTGTTTTGCTCTTTGTATAACACAGGGACTAAAGAAAAATTAATTCTTCTTCCAAATGTAAACTAAAGTTTTCTTTATACATTCAGTTACTTCCATTGGTTTATCTCAAGCCTTGTTGTCAAGACAACAAAACCTAAAAAGAGAGGGAGTTGCAGTAAATAGTCAATTATTAAATATCTATTTAGAGCTGTAGCTTGTTTACTGTAGTAAATTTAAATTGGAAAAAAAAATGGAAAGATAGCCCTCAAAAAACAGCAACTCCAGTTCGGAAAGCAGTGATACAATTACCTTTTGGTGTTCCATATGCGCTCTATAATTTAAGCTGCTAAATGAATTTGGCAAAATTTACAAAAGATAAAAAGTCAACAAATTTCAGAAATCTGCAAAGTGGTAGAAACTTTACTTTTGAGAGTCTGTCTTCACATGTGCCCTCTCAATTAAAAATTATACAGAAGAGTTCCTTACCATTAACACTTCAATCATAATCTATACTATAGATTTTTAAAGCCATATATTTTAAGGAGAGAGAGGACGAAAAATGCAATCAGGACAGTATTTGATAGCACCGAAGGTGGTAGTTATTCCAGGATTAACTATGCAAACACATCTGCTGTATAAAATGGCAAGTAGCACATGCCAATGTAAAACCTGCTCAGAAAGACATGAAAAAGAGCATACACCCGTATACGTACATTGAGAACACTAGTGAAAGTACGAGGGTGAACACAAAGGAAGAGTCCTGTTTCTCAGAACCTGAAAATTGCATGATAAATCATGCTCTTCAAGCTCCCAGTGATTATGGAAAATATAAGGGCTGAATGCTGATAAGGTTGGGAAGAACTTAATGTGAAGTATTGCTTGAATGACAGGTCTGCCATGCCTTGCTCCATTTGAATCTCCCTGCTGCCCCTACCACTGGAGCAAAAAGATCTACAGTTGGAGGCTGCAACGGTCAGAAGTGAAAGAATTACTATGGGAGAAACTGTCCTCATTTTCTTTCCCCCTACAAATCCCACAGGGGTTCAGAAACCACATTTTATATCAGATTTTGTGGGCTAAGTTCTCAGCCAGTGTTCTATAAAACATGGTTTTTCATGTTGTAAAACCAGAAAAGGCCAACAGCATTAACATTTTAAATTTGATTCTGTTAAAACAGGCTTATTTCTATTTCACTCAGTTCTCTCTTTTTTTTTTTTTTATTTCTTTTCTTTTTAATTGTTCCAAAGTCTATAGTGGTAAGTTTGACATTTGGCCAAGTTTCAGAGTGAGATTTTATAGATGAGATAATACAAACTCCTGTAAAATGAAGTAGCAAAATACTTCCAGTTAGCTTTAATAATAACTGGAAAGAGGAATGTTGCTTCTGAAATAAGACCCTTTTCTCTACTTGGTTTTTAAAAGTGCTGGAAGAGATTGTTATTTATCTTCTGCTTCTCTATGCTAATGATTCATAAACATATAAACAACTTGTAAAACATGTCTAAGTAAAATATTTAACACAACAGACATACAGAGTCACAGAATCCACTGTCATACTGCTTTCCAGTAGCACAATGCCATTCATTTAATTGACCTATTCCTGATTTATAAGCCACAGCAGTAGAGCAGAATGTGATCCACAGAGCAACAGGATCTTTCTCTGTAAAATTTGGTTTTAAATGTTAAATAGTCAGTGCCACAATGATCAAAAGATACCACAACAGTAGCAGCATCTGTTATTCTGAAATTTTCTTGCTTGTAAACTTCAGACAAAACCTCTTTTTGTTTGTTGATGTGAGCATTTTAACAGGAAACAGGAGTTCAGCAGCTAAAAAGCACTTTTTTTCCAATACAAATTTCACCATTGTACTGTGATTGACAGCCATCCCAATGTCTATAAACAACCTACAAGCCTCCCAAATTGACCATTCAGTTCCTGCGTCCAACATTTAAACACTGAGCGGTTTTTGCGCTCAATAAAATTCCTTTTCATTTCGCTCTGGGTTGCCATGTCTCTTCAAACAGAGACAGAAAAGCAGTGCTCTGTGTCAGACAGATTTTAATTTTCAGTCCTCATCCATTCGTACAATGTAGACACAAGCAAACAAACCCTACCCAAAGCCTAGCAACCCACAGTTTAAACAGTCAATGCGTATGAGCTACGGGATGAAGGCCTGGACCTGTTCACACATGAATAAAGAAGATTAAGATTTTCTTTCAAAGACATGAAGCCTTTTTGACAGCCTGTGTCAACAGCGCTGTCTGCCTCTCAATGTGAAACAGTCTTCTATCACAGGTTCCCACAGGGAGGTCTTGCTTATTAGCATGCTTTACACTTCCATTCCTTGTCAGTATTTAATTTAAGAATAAGGGTGCAAAGTTTTGCAAACTCTTACTTACCCACAATGAAAGGATAACTTACTGGAGACACTGAAAGGAAATACCAGCTAACATGAACACCTACAGAGTACACTTTTTAAACAGGATAACCTAGGGGAAAAAACGTAGAAAAGAAAAAAAAGCAGTGGATACAGTTGTGTTCTCTATTTGTCACAGCAAGAATATGTCAATAAATTTGTTAATCACAAAATACCTCTTTTAGCAGGCTACTTTTGTAGAATTCTTGTCAGCTATTGTGCATGGCAATACATCAACTAAAATTTTGGACATAACAAAAAAAATCTCCATCTAAACAGCACCAATGATACTCACTGTTTTCATATATAGTCTCCAAAGTCATCTGAGTGTGTTCATATATAGTCTCCAAAGTCATCTGAGTCCACTGCTATCACAAGCTATATGACATATAATCCCTCTCAAAAAGTGACCACGCACTCTTCTAAAACACCACTGTGAACAACAAAAAGCCAAAACCATTGTCTCCATTCAAGAGAAAGATTAGTCCTGGCTGAAACAATTTAGATTCCATTTTTCTGAATGAATGACAGCACCAAGTCACCATTATGGACTGATGTTATCATATTGCTTAGAATCAAAATAAGACTTCACTCTTGCAAACATACTTAGGGAACTGTTTAGATAAAGAAGTTAGTGGTTCCAGTGAAGGTAAGTGCATCATGTAGATGTACAGCAGATGCAGTTTTCAGGACTGCAGTTTAAATTTCTGGAGTTAAAACTAATAGGAAAAAACCCATACTTTCTGCAATACTGTAAAACTTTTTTTTTTTTTCTGGAAACAAAGCAAGATGCTACTGCTGTATTAGCTCATTGCTTGGGTAAGACCACATATTTGTTACCAGTTTGCTCATCTAACTAATAATATAATTTCTGTTGAAATTATCACAGGAGAAAGTTTGATTTTTTCAGTCCTATTGCAACAAGGAACAGATTACGTCTCAGTGAAGTACAAGGGTAAAGTTCCAAATTTATCTCCATATTGGACTTCAAATACCAAGATTAAATAAGGACAGTCCTGAAAGCCAAGTCATAATCTATATCATGGGAAGTAAGATTTCAGGCAGGAAAATTAGAAAGATTTCTTTTTTTCCCAAAATTGCTAAGATTTTTCTTAAGGCTCAAAATTATTTGTATCTGTATTCTTTAAGGATTTATTTTTTTTTAAATCATGCAGCTAAAATAAAGGGAAATTAATGTTTCATGGTTCTAATGTAAAATTCAATGTGAGGTACAGGAAGAACTGAATGACCTTGTAAGTAGAAATAAACAGCTGAGACAAGGAAGGATAACTAGGATTACAAGGATCAACATTTAATGCATAAAAAATCTTCCTTTAAAGTTGTGTACTGTACACAAAAATGATTCATAGTCTTTTACAAGTATCTGTTTAGCAGATGCTTTCTAACATTAGCCCCGATGTGAAAATCACAACTGTGTGAAAGCTAATACAATTACACCCAAGATGCACTTCCTTGTATCCTGATTTAATACATCCCAAATAAATTACCTAGGTTTTTAATTAGTTATTTTTAAGTCAGTACACTTTGAGTTCTTCAATTTGATTCTAGCCAACATTTATTTCTGTCAAGCAAGTATGTGACTTAGTGCCCTGCAGATATAATCCGTACCATATTTAGTTGTTTTCAAAGCTACCTGTTTGTTTAACAAAAATAAATGTAATCTCAAATTTTAATTTGCTGAAGTTAAATTTGTCTAGACATCTAGAAAAAAATTACATAGGCCAAAACATAAAGATAAATAAGTAAAGAAGACGTGCAAATACTACGTGTTCAAGAATCTGGATTTTATTCTTCCCGATGTCAGTTATTTATAGGTATTAATTTTAAGAAGGAGCACTAGGTTCTAGCATCAGTTAGTGGCAGGCCTATAAATGAAGCAACATTTCCACTATTAAAGCAAAAAAACCCCCAACAACAAATAAAATAATTGGCTTTTATTTTCTTATCAGTTCTTTAAAGTTATAACATAAACAATATGTCCATGTCTTTGCCTCTTTTCCTTTCCCCCCCCCCCCCAAATTAATTTATTTGTTGTCTTTCAGGGTCTCAGGATGAAGTCTTTTGTTTTGCTTTGTTTTATTTGAGACAGACGCATTACTTGGAATCAAAAGCACTTTTTAAGTTTAGACATAGAGTGCATACTATTTGCAAGAAACACTATCAAAGCAGTTTGGGAATCCCTGCATAACTAAACTCACAAGGACTCATCAGAGCACCACTTCTGTTTAAAAAAAAAAAAAAAAAAAGTGCTAAAACTTCATAGAATTATTATCATGTTATCATGTTTTGAGGGAAAAAAACCCTCTAAAATCTAGTGATTTCCTGACATTTCTGTGTTAATTTTCATCACAACAAAGCCTCGTGGAAGATGCTTTTCAACATGGCTGCCATCCCCCTTATTCTTTCCCAGCTGACCTCAGTGGGCTGTGATTTTGCAAACGGTATTTCTGTCTCTTTGTTCTTAATGGGATTCTCTTGTCTTCATCTCCTCACCAGTTAGGAGGTCATCCTTCTCCCTGGGGGCATTTGGCTTTACTGTCATAGAGCACAATGGGAAATAGCCACCCTTAAAGCAATTCTCAGCAAGATTCTCTGAAATACGAGATTTGAGGGAACAGTGGTGGTATTTCATAACTTTCAGTACAACTGGCAGGACTAAATGTGACCACATCTATTAAATACTTCTCAGGAGTTCTCACACATTAGATTGACATGATAGTGTAGGCAGAAAAGAGGAAGAAACTTGTTTTAAGTGCGTGCCTGAGTGACAGAAAACTTAGGAATGTGTGTCAGGGCATGGGGCTTTAAGAAAGACTGGGCAAAGGCTGGCAGATGGGAGGGGGAAAAGTATGCATTTTGCTTAACTGTGACCAGCTACGTCCATCCATTTTATCTGGAGGATCTTAGGAAAATACTAGTGTAAAATGTAAATGGAACTTGTGTCTGCCAAAGGCAAGAGTTAGCAAAATTTGTGGGGGACTGAAACATTGGGGGACCTTCAGATATTTCACCCATCAAAGAGAAATCCAAGACTTAGTCATGTAGTAGTAGTGTGCACCCATGCTCCAGCTCTCAAACTCCAAGGCAGCAGCCTTATACAGTTGTGTCCTTACCATCAGTTTACACAGACATGGCAGGCTGTCCCACAGACACTGAAATTCCACAATTATAATTCATCTATCACTATATGGCATGTGTGGAACAAAATTAAGGGGAAATGGATGTTCTAATATAGGTTTTCTATAACTTGGAGTTTGTAAAGCAAATTGATCACATGGCTCACAGGGGTTTTTTGTACCTGCTCAGGGGAAAAAAAGGGCACATGCTGATTCAAGTTTTGGGTTTTCTTAATGATTTATCAAAATAGTGAAGTGTTTAAACTCAAAGCCAAAATCACTACTTATACTGAGATGTTATCGCAATACCTCTTTTTTTTTCATTCACCAAGTCCCCTGACCAGGTTACCATTTTCACTGGAGTTCCCTAAGTTTCTCCCTTGATACACAGTCTGTGGTATTATGATCTCCCCTTGGAAACTTCTAAGGAAATTTTGGTTTGTGCACTGAAATGCCCAAAATGGCACCTTACAGATGTCACCAGGTCTTAGAGTTTGTGCTCCCCGACACACACAGCTCAGAAACAATTTTTCACTATTCACTCTCTGTCAGTATTTTTTAAGGCAGTTTTACAAGCAATCATATTCCAAACATAATTGAAACTACCCTACAATTCAAGGATGTGTCCCAACATCAGTGATGAACTGCATGTGTGGCGGTTTTCACCCGGTGTCCACCCAAACTTCCAGGCCCCCCCCTTTCCAAGAGGGAAAGGAAGAGGAGGAAAGGCAAGAAAAAACACCCAAAAAACTAGCTGAGAGATAATGGCAAAACAAACTCAGAGTAGCTAAATACTTAAGTTTATTACTAACAAGATAAGAACTAAAAGTAATAAAACAAAAAAGTAAGAAATCAGTCTTAAGAACACCCCTCTCCTCCCCCTCCTCCTTCTTTCCAGCAGTTCAAGGGAGCAGGGAATGGGAGTTTTGCAGGCAGTTGTTGTTGCTGCCATTGCTCTTGTCCTGTGGGTCACTCCATGGGGTTCAGTTGGGTCTCTGCACCCTGATGGTCTCTGTGGGCTGCAGGGGGACAACCTGCTCCACCACGGTCTTCACCACGGTCAGCAGGGGAGCCACAGCTCTGAGTCCTTTTGCTGTTCCCACGGGGTTGCTCCCACGGGAGACAGTCCTCAATAGACTTCTCCAACCTGAGTCCACCCCCCCGGGTAACACTTCTACCAGGAGGAAAAAAACCTGCTTCCCGTGCGTGGGTCTCCTTCACAAGTCATGGTCACAAGTCTCTTCCAGGATCTTGCTCCATCCTGGGCCTCCCACAGGGCAACAACTCCTTCAGGCATCCATCTGCTCCTCTAGGGGCTGCAGGGGAATCTGTGCACCCCGATGGATCTCCATGGGCTGCAGGGAGGGGGGGGGGAATAGCTTTCAGTCTTTCTCCCCCCCTGCTCCTTTCTCCCCCCCTGCTCCAGCGTGGGATCCCTCCTTTGCCTCCTCCTGCTCCGACCTCTCTCACTCTGCATTATCTCATGGCTGGAATTTCCAACTGCCTCACACTCCTAACTTCTTAAATATGTTATCACAGAGCTGTCATTGGCTCCACAGGACAGGAGAAGCTTCTAGCAGCTTCTAACTGAAACCATCCTGGAAGCCCCCCCTTCTACTAAAATTCAGCTACAGAAACCAATGACAGCATGATATCTCCAGTGTGCTCAGCTACAGGAACACCATATGAAATGTGAAGTCACTCTGCTTGATTTATTATCAGATCAAAACCCTCAAACCTTTCTTGGTGACATTAAGAGCATGGCCCTTCATCTTGCCTTATTCAGATTTGCTCAGAGTGTGAATGTGACCCAAAAGGTTAGATCTGATATCTCAGGTTACCAAGTAGACAAGTATCAGTCAAGTTGAAATTAAGAAAGAGTTGTCCTCTTCCCTTGCTATTGTAAGGCCAGTTGACTATAGGGCAACATTAAATTCCTTCTAAAGATTTTGGTGCAGTAACGAACAGCCCTCTCTTTGCCGCACAGCAAAACTGGGAGAAGGAAAGGGAGCTGGGAAGCAGTGCAGGGTGAGAACAATCAGTTGAAGAAGGGGAAAGCAAAGACTGTTCATGCTATCCTTGTTTGTGGAGCCACAGTTGTAGGACACCAGGTACTGGCTCACATTTAAAGCCTCTAGTCCTCCAAGGTCCTGAGTCTCACTCAAGAAAGGGAAGAAGCAGATGCAGGGACTGGATTAGCTCTGGGCATGTAAGCACTGAAGAAACTCACACAAGAAGGAATCCCAGGGATACCTAAAAAAAATAGTGGTACCTGTAGAACAACAGTTTTGTAAAATGACTTTGTACATTAGACACAATTAATTGTTAGGCTTTAATCCACAATATTTCAAATTCTATGTCAGAGGATGTTGTGTGTCTTGGCAGATTCCCAGTTGTTCCAGTACTTGTTACCCTCACCACAAAGGCAAATAAGGTAAAAAGCATTTGCCTAATGTTTTCACAGTTTATAGTGTGTTCAACATTCATTCAGTTTACCCATCTTTCTCCTAATCCTAAAATAACTAGCTTTAAAACAAGATATTTTGCAGATTTTTAAAACTTCATAACATCTGCACCAAATATTGTGGAAATGTTTCAACCCATGTTGCAAAATCATACATGATTTAATAAGGGAATTGTTTATGTTGGTTAAACAAGTCAGCTATTGAAAACAGATTCATGGAGGATAAACAGCTCTAGTATGTGAATTGTTTAGGTTTATTGAATTGTCTGTAAGTGTATTTAAATATAAGTTATTAAATTAGGTTACCAAGCTAGCTTAGCCTTACAGATCTTTGTTTGGGGGACTTTGTATAGCATTTGAGGGTACAATGCTAAGCTATCCATTAGCATTTTCAAGTTGACCTGCTTGAAGAGTAATTGGTAAACAGGAACAGTATCAACAGGAAATGTTAAACAGTTATTAATGTGTTTATCTGAGAAGTTTTCCTGTCCATAAATACAGTTCTTTTTGCATTGGCATTGATGACAATTGACTGTGATGAGCTGAAAGCTTTCATAACTATGGCTCCACTTAACAAATGTGATCGTATTTTTATGCTATTTTTTTTCATTGCAGCCTAGCTTTCACTGGTTTAGTACCAGAAAATTTACTTGAGGTCCTAAAAGAAGTACAGGGCAATCCGTCTTTGTGAAATAATTTATTTTCATGGGTCCTGATACACGTAAACTGTTGCCTTTGGAATTTTAGTATAGTTATAAAAAGCCATGGTAAAATGTAGTTCCTATAGCTCCAGCATGGCAACAATGTAAAATATCAGAAATATAGTGGATAAAACACATAAAGAGAAGATGGAACTAGTTAATATGGCACTATCAACATTAATGACTTTTCTTACACATTGTTCTTTTTCATGCACTTTTCTGCAAGTTAGCTTTTCTATAGATAAGTGAGCTTGTAGACCATCTTTACAAAGCATTGCCAGAAGACAAAAATTAAAGAGTAGAATAAGCTGTGCAGGTGGGGACAAAGGTGGATGGGGGTGGAAGAGGAAAGAAAATTATGTACAGTCATTAACAAAGCACCTCTCACTCAAAGAATATGTAAGAGGACAAATGTCATGTATTTGTTAAAGTATATTTCCACCTGTTCTCTCTTCCTCATCCTCACATCCCCACACACACCTCTGCATTCCTTCACCAGGACAAAGGAGAGCTTAACTATATTAACATCAGGGTTGGGAATTTCCTTCCAGTGATCATTTTTCTGAGACAACGTACTCCTTTCTCTTTCAGCAACACTTGGCTCAGTAACAGAAGAAAGTGACAAAATTTGGGTAAGGACGCATCCAAGGTGCATAGTCCATAGAGCCACCCATTGCTCTCTGCCAGCCTCCTAGCAGATGTTATTCTGCAGGCAGTGCCAGGATCCAAATGCTGCTCCTGTTAGAAAAAGCTATTCAGCTCACCTGCTGGAGACAGGAGTTTTGCTATGACTACTGCAGCCAGTTTGTGTTCTCAAACTTGAACAATCCAGTCTCTCCCTCCGGGTTAAAGGACTCAGGACCACAGCAGACACAGATGCCTTACTGGATAATTGAGACCTAAGCGTGGCTAGACAGGAATTTCAGCCACCTGGTCTGCACACAGGCGCAGCTCTTCCCCTGCCAGGGAGGCAGGCTCAGTGCAGGCTTCCAAGAAAACATCATTTCATCAAGTGCCAAACTCCCAGCAGTGGCACACACTTTCTGCTTTGTTCTCTGCAATATAAAGCAAATGGTCTGAGTTTTGCTTTTCCAGAGGCAAGGCTAATTGTTTTTCAGTGATCCATAGAGCAGCAAAACAATGTGTTGAGAATGGATATTAGACAAGGTAAGAACAAAGGGAAGCCATCAGCCGGCAGAGAGATTTGAACAATTCTGTCACAGAGCAACGCTGAAGTCTAATGTGGCATGGCCACAACAAGCCATGTAAGTGGTGAAGCAAGTCCAACACATGCCCATTAGAGTAATAAAAATATAACAACTACAAATAATCAAGTCCCAGATTAGCATCAGTAAAATTTTTGCAACTACCATTTATCGCAGCTCCTGCAACACCATGCACAAGTTCTTTGTTTAATATTGATTCACACAAAAGTGAGTCTTACCTTCAAGTAGTAACACAAATCCTTCTCCATAGTTCTGAGTTTCCTTCTTTCCCAGTTCCAACAAGACCTTCTAATAAATTATCAGACAAGGTGGGATCACAGCAGGATTGAGGTTAGTCATGAGAAATCTGAAGTTTTTGGTAGGTTTAGTAGAATAGCAACAGAACACAGCTGATGAATACAGTAACACAAATCATAAAGCCTTATTGACAGAACTGGAAAAAAACTTTTATGTGACCAGCCTCACTCTAACAAAACATTAACTTTTTCCACAAGTGAAATATTGGGTGATTTGGTTGTTGGGACTGGGTTGAGGTCTGATATGCCTGGTTAGTCTTTGGTGGGTAATTCATTTAGATCCTGAACACCTAAACCAGATGTTTGTATTTAATAGGTCAGCGAGTCTCATAAGCAAGTCATTATTTAATAGTAGAATTGGGTATTTCAACATCTCTCTCTCCTTTTCCACTACCAAGCAGACATGGTGTCACACACACATGCTTTTATCACTTGTGTGCAGCATACTGTAAGCATTCAATAGCTTAAAGAGTTGTATGTAGAAGACTGATGTAATATTTTGCCATTTATGAGAGCTCTAACTGTAGGTTTATAGGATACAAAGGTTTAAGTATTCTGTATCTGGGACAGATTCAGAGGTGAAGAAAAAAAAAAAAAAGGAAAAAAAAAAAAAGAAAACCATGTTTGGAATATAATACAAATGTGACACAAGTACCACAACAGTCATCTGTTAAGTCCTCCTCCTGCCTAATTTAAACCATGGTTTTATTCATTAAATTGCATTCACAGCTAGATACTTTACTAAGCTGTCAGAGTTTTCTTAATGTGAATATGGAAGTGAGTTTACTGGGATAAGTCTGAGTTCCAGGTCTTTTTCTACAAATGTTAATTTTCTTCACTGAATTATTTTGGATTCAGTCCAGTGTAATAGGTAGGGTTTGGTCCATCATCATTGTAAAGATTCCAGTATTTTTAAACATTGGGTTGTAAATGAATCTCTGATATCCATAATTTATGAGAAAATATATTTACAACTTAATTCAGATCTGTGTACAAATAAGTAGAAGACAGTCAAGAGGTGTAAATTTGAAGCTTATCAAATATATCTCATCCCTTTTTCTCCATTCTTGAAGCTGTCAACTCACATTAAGTAGAGAAGACTTTCTAAAGTGACAGGACAGAATTTGGAAACCAAACTGCTACAAAGCCAAAATAATCACTATTCTTAATACCAAATATATTTATTTCCAATTTCTATACGTTAACATGAAATTTTGAATAGTATTATTAGTGGGAAAGATATTTTATAGTCCAGAGTTTTGGAGTAGGATAATGTCCTGAAATTACATTTAGAGATAGGTTTAAAAAAAAAAAAAAAAGGAAACATCCATTAATATGAAAGAACAGATCCTTTTAGATAGATGATTGAAGTAGATTTTTAAATTCAGTAATAAAATTGTAGTATATAAACATAATCACATAGTATCAATACATAGGTAAGCATTAAAACAAATTTTAAAGTGGAATATGGAATAAATTAATTAGAATCCCCAAGTTCACCTCTTTTTAAACACAACTGGTAACAATGCCTCATTGCCCAATTTTTTCCCCCAGTAAATTCTATTTTGAGTTGCTCAGAACTTTGCCATATTTCAACTGTTCATGCTGAAATATGTCATGCTGTTTGCTAACTTCAGTCTGAGTTCTTCTACAGACTGTCATCTTAAATGGTTCCCCCATTTCCACAAGTAATATTAAGATAGAAATGGTGCTGTCCTTGTGAAAATGCTTCCAGCTGCCTCATGAAGGAAGTCCAGTATCTTTGCTGCTTGGAGCAGAAGTTTGAATTTGCTCAGTAGGTCTCTCACTACAAAAGTCTCTGTCAATTAATGTGTTGATGGAGACAGCTCTGGAAAGAACATTGCTACGTGCTCAGGACAGCCAGCTGAAGCCTGGCAGCTGAATTCTCCAAGGATTCTCTGGGTCTTGAGCATGTCTAGTCCCCACACAGCTCCTGTGTGCTGGCCAAGGAGCAGAGCTGACAAAGCTGGTCATTCTCTCCCACCTCTTGCACCACACTGTGTTTTTCTTAAAATGCCAACTTCTGAAGTTCTGCTGAGCTCAAGAGTATCTTGGCTGTCAAGACTTTTAAGACAAGGTTTCCAGCACTTGTTATAATAATGAAAAGCCTGAAAACATGGGGTAACTACATATTGACATCTCAAAAAAAAAAAAAAAAAGATTTGAAAATAAATTCAACAACCAAAAAGTCTAATAAAAAGAACAACAGAAGTTTGTTTGTTTCTAAAACACTCTTATGACTGCACAGGCAGTTTTATGTTTTGTTGTGGTCTGCCTCCTGATTTTTTAAATGTCTGTGGCTGAGAATACTGAAATATACATGTTTCCCTGAGAGAAGAGCTGCAAAGAATGGAGTAGTTTTGTCATGTAGTTAGTCCAGAACTGAAGACAGAAAGTCAGTTTCTATCCATCAAGCATGCCATTCACACTGGTGCCCTGGTAGGAAGAAAAGAAACAATCTGATCCAAGAGGAAAGAGAGACAAGGAAACAAAAGGCATGTGCTGAGAGGGGTCAGAGCTGTGTCTAGACCAAAGCAGAAGGAAGTAGGAGAAGGCTGAGAAGCAGAAATGAGCATGTCTGTAGCCACTGGTGGAATTTCCCCTTTCAGAAATTTGAGAGGAAAAGCAGCAGTTCTGAGTCCCTCTGTAGTGCAGTGAAATCATTACTGTGAAAACCACTGCTAAAATGTGTGGCTTAACACCAGGTAATAGCCAACCACTGCAACCATGGACAACTTAGATGGCTAAGGTCTTTGCTGAGTTCTGAAGTTTCCAGTCTTCCTGTTGGCCCTGCAGTTGTGCAGAATCATGCCTTCCCCTGTGCCTTCTCTCAGTTTCCCATATTAGAGAAAACCATACAAAATGTAACATGGGAAAAACACGAATCTCTCCCAAAAGTGAAAATAGTCAGAATTAAGGTTGTTAGAAATCCACTCTTTGTACATGATCATTATGGTAGTTTCTAATGGCACTATAGTCCATTTCTTCCACAACCTCTCTCCTGTGATTATGAAACAGACAAAAGCTACTACATGGCTTTCAGTTCTATGCTTTTTCTCAGATTAATGTATCAAATACAGGAAAAGTATTTATTTTTGATTTTTGAATTCAGTCCTACTGTTAGTATTATCACTGTGCTTCATGAATAAGGATGATTTTCCTGAAGAAGTTCTCTTCCCATTTCTTACAGCTAGTGCTGGGATTGGCAGTAGGTAGCTGTGAGAAAGTTAATTAAAGGCATCTGATCACCTCTGAGTGAAGCATTTTGTGACAGAGATAAGGGCCAATTCAATATTGGAGTGTTTTTCAACTTGTAGTACTAATATTGTCCTTTATCTTCTTGAAAGCCTCTGTTTTATTCATCAACGCCTTTCAGACTCTGTAAAAACATATCAAGTGCTCCCACAAGCAGACTAATGCACTAAATCAGGTGAGCAAAGCTCTGCAGATGTAGGGCTAGCTCCTGCTCTTGGGATTACTTTTTGCAGGTTATGTTGGCACCATGACTTCTGGCTCTGAGCACAGCCATGCAGAGTTGTCGCCCACTATCCCCTCCCAGAAGGATGTCATCAAGGTGACCCCTCAACATCCAAGCATTTGGACAAATGGAAGAACAGCAAATGGCTGGATGGAAGTAGTACAGACAGAGCTGGATTAACAGTTGGATCTTGCCTTCACTATGTTCTGTGCAATTATCATGTAATTAAAGAACATCATAACAAGTAGGTTGAATTAATGTTATGCAGGAAATTTAACCCAGCAATTAACTCCTCAGTGCTTGAATTGGAAAGTTAGTATTACTGCAGAGTAGTTTTCTAGATGTAACAATCTTTACTTATCTGACAATATGTTTCATGCTTCATTTGCCAGAAATGTTATGAGGTTTGAGTCAACATATTAGGAGCATGTCTCTGTTTTCAGTGGCAAAAGGCCAACTTTTAATTTCACTTATTTGCCACTGGCTAAACTGTGTCATTTCCTAAACATTTCTTAATTTTTAAAATAAACACCTAACCAGTATTGCAATATACTAAAATATAGTGTTCAAATGACTATAAGGGGGAACAGAAATACGTAGGCTGTGTTATGTATAGGGGAATTATAAGTTTCTACTCCTTTTTTTTCTTTTTTTTTTTTTGACAACATGGGGTGAAAATGTTTGGATATATTCCCCCATGTTTCCTTTTAAATATTATTTTGGATTTGGCTCTATTTTGCTTTGAGCAGAATTCTGTATAATTTGCTTTACAGTTTTGCATTCATGATATACAATGTTACAGAATAAAACAGCAGCACAAACTACGAGGTAGTTTCGGTGTTCCTAGAAATACAGGTAGCACGTATTAACAAGATTTGGCAGTGCTTAATAAAACATTTGGCTAAAGACAGATTATAATATTAAGAAGTCAGATGATTTCACTTGTTCTGCAGAACAGTGGATTGAAAAACACTGTCCTTCAGCAGAAGCTATCATCTGCATTCCCTGCGTATGCTACCAGTGTTCCTCTTTATTTTTAGGAGAAAAGCTCCTCTAAAGTAATCCCTGTTTTCCTTTTTTCTTTTTTTTTTTCCCTCTGTTTGTTTGTGAATTCTCTGCAACATTGAGATTTTATTGTCACCATTGTGCATTTGCTTACAACAGTACAATCTCTGACAGATGCAGTTACAGTAAAGTTCACCATTTTAGAGGAACTGAGGACAGTTTTGATGAGGAGAAGAATAAGAATTAAATGTAATCTGTCACCAGACTGTAAATGTAAATCAGATTGTAAGTGTAATCTGTAAACAGAATTTGTTTGAAATATCTAGGAAATACCATTGTTAAAAATGCCCCAGATTTAAACTGAGGATTTTAGTTACACCTTCAAGAAAAGGATTTTTCCTTCTTCATGGCTGAAGTGCCAACCTTGCCATCATCACCCAAGAACACTTCACATCCAGAAGTCATTCCCAATTAAAAAAACCAAAACAATACAACCCCCCTAGAAAAAGCAAAACAGGTCTGTTTCACCTTCTCGAAGCTGACCTTTCAATTAATTTTAAGACTTTTAGATTAACTCTTAATTAAGTAATCAATTACTTTTAAAATCTTAATTCATCAGAAATATTGAATAGCTTTAAGGAAAATCCTTTTCTACTGTAAAAAAGAAAACAGACCACTACTATACAGCTAAGAAATATATAGCCATTGAAAATAACTGGAGCAGTTTTCTTTTATTATGCAGCATGGTAGGTAGCGTAAAGCTATTGGACACTAAGACAATAATAAAAGTGTCCAAGATGGCAAGTAAGCATAATAAGTGATGTCAGCAATTCTTCATGACCTTCTTTTATAGCTTTTTATTTGAAATATATTAATGAAAGAACCCATAAATCAATGCTTCTATATTGAAAAGTCCATTATGTATTCCATTGAAATTTCCATTTCACCTTTTTATATATCTGCTGCATTAATTCAGACATAGGCCTAATGTTTCCATGCTATGGGAGAGAAACAATTCACTTTAAATATCCATTACAAATATTTTTAGGTTCTGTTTAAAGCCCCAAGGAAATGTACATGATATGCACTTGAGCACCAAATTAACTCATTAAGATAAGCACAATTTTGATAGTGTTAAATCGATTTATAGTAAAAGGCTGCTTTCTTCTGTTGATAATTTATGGAAAGATTTGACTGTTATAGCTCCCAGCAAATCCTTACTAGCATGTCTGTAATCTGACTATGTTGGAAGTGTTACAGATAGCAAAAAAATATGCTTAGGCATCATTTTTAGAGAATGTACTGTACCTTAAGGCATTGTGGAATCTTCATCCTTAAGAATATAATTTCTCACTTTAGGGAACTTCCAAAACAGTACATTTTTGCCTTTCGAGGTGCTCCCTTGTAATAGTGTAATATGAACTTTCCATTCAGAGGAAAAAAGGGTAACATGGAGATGAATCAGGGAAAAGACTGTATTAAAAGGATGGCATTTTTTGGGAACTGTATCACAATTAATTCTGTTAACTAGGACAATCCCAGTTCTGCAGCAATTCAGACTAAATAGGGAATGAATGCTTTCTGAAACAGGTACCAGATGGAATTTTTACTTAAATTTTACAAGCTGTCTACTCAATGGCTACAAATCAGTGTAACTCTGTTTGCACAAACCTACAATGCCACTGCAGTATAAAACTACTACGTGTGAATTATCATGGCCCAGGCTTCAACCCCACTCTGTCCCTCTGTCCGTCATCTTTGCCATTGCAGTGTGGCTGAGAAATGCCAGAGAGATCCGTCCTAGGTGACTGACTTGCTGAAGATAACTCCACCACAAACTACTGATGCAAAGTTTCCTGAACAACTCCTTTGTTCAAGCATTTGGGCATCTTGGTGTGCCCTAATGCAGAGGGAATAGGAACCTAACAGGGAAGCCTGGATTTCAATCAGTTCAAGCCACTGCAGGACTGCACCTTTGACACATGCCACTGAAATTTATCAGCTGACAAACCTAAATTGTGTTGGGTTTATTGAAATGAATCTTGCCACAGTAAGAATTGGAGTAGTTTTCCAGGTAAGAGATTTTCTAATAACGTATGATTTGTCTAGGAAACACTGAGATTGTGGTAGCCTGAGACACTGATGGAGCAGGCAAGATAGATGCAACAGATCTCTTCAGTGAAATTACATTTGATAACAGAAAATCCTAACTCCAGTTTCAAGATTCCCCGTAGAAGTTTAAAGAAAAAAAAAAAAAAAAAAAAACAACCAACCAAAAAACCCCAACAAACAAACAACAAATCCCCACAAAAAACTCTATCACAGACTTCACTGCACAGATGTGCAGCAGACATGTGGATTAGTTGCTGAGGCTGCAGTTACAGTCTGCTTTGTAGTAGGATCATGAGGAACATGATATGTGACTGTATCTACCCCGGCGAGTTGTGCATCCCAACATGAACGGATCTGGAAAGTGAAACAGCTGGTGCCAAGGACCTGACTTTCAAACTATCTGTGTTTGGGAGGATGGAGTGTTGGTTCAGATGAGCTCTAGTCTGGCCATGTGGAACGAACGCCTGTGAGTGGGACAGGGGGCTGTGTTAGTTCAGCTCCTGAAGCACATTTTCCAGCTTGACTTAGAATCATAGAATTAATCAGGTTGGAAAAGACTCCGAGATCATCAAGTCCAACCTTTGATCCAACCATTGTGCTTACTAAACCGTGGCACAAAGTGCCACATCCAGTCTCGTCTTAAAAACCTCCAGGGATGATGAATCAACCACCTCCCTGGGCAGCCTATTCCAATTCCTGACCATTCTCTCCATAAAAAGTTTCTTCCTAATGTCTAACCTGAACCTCCTCTGGCACAGCTTAAGACTGTGCCCTCTTATCTTACTGCCGGTCTCCTGGGAGAAGAGACCAACCCCTGCCTGGCTTAGCTGTGTGCAAGGAGAATGCTCCGCAACATGGCCTAACAGAGAGCAAAAGTGAGTCTCCTCAGGAGTGTTCACTCACCTGGTCAAGCTGCAATGCTTACAAAGACACACCCATGCATGTGGACCAATGCCTGATGTGGTGGAGTTGATGACCATTGATGAAAAGATAGCATCTAGCAAGCAAACTGTTGAAAGTTTCATGTGTGGAATAAGTTGTAGTGTATCTTAAATATTACTCCTTCCCTTCTAGATACAAGGCAAAGTTAACCTTTGACACATGGAAATGATTTTGTTAATGGTGTTTTGTAATTCATGGCCAAATGTTGTATCAAACCTTATATATCGTCTGACTTATTTCAGGTCAGTAAAGACTTTAGGATCAGGTTTATAGATTATAAATTCTTCAGATCCTTTGGGAGACATAAATCATTACTTCATATAACTTGGCTGATTTAAGCAAAGGAAAATACATGTAAGAATGTGTATTTGTTAGAAATATATATTTAAATATATATTGAAAAGTCGAGTCCTATTGCACTGATGTCATCTGCAAAGGTGGGGCACTGCCTGTGAGGTAGTTCAATGTTTTGTGGGTTCCTATAAAACTTGGCCAAGGAGCAAAGGCATTTCAGTTTAACAGGCTAATAAATAGTTTTGAATAACCCACCTTGTGTCTCATAACATTTGGAATCAAAACATAAACCAAAGCCAAGGAGGACAGAAAATAAAGAAACGCAAGGCTGCCCTCTGCCTCTTGCACTGGAAGGGATGTAGAGGATAGTGATGGAATAGTCACTTTTTAACAGTCAAGATCCATTGGCTTTTCTGTTTTCCACCCTGTACTTCAGTAAATGAAGTGCTATACTGTAGTATTTAAAATGAGAAAGATATTCTGAGGAAAAATTAAGATTTATTAAAGAAAAACATGCTGTGCAGAGCATTTTTAAGGGAATTACATGATCTCCACAGGTATACCAGAACATTCAGATGTTGCAAGAAGAAAATATGCTCTGTCTTGAAATTTAGCCTAGAATTGATACAGTTGATTTCGTTTTCACTGGGGCTGGCCCTTTTCTTGGGTTTTTTAATGTTCTTTTAGGATTGCAAGAAAGTCACCTTAGTGCTAGCATTACAGCTTCCCCAGCTGCCTGATAATGTGGCAACTCCATCATTATCCAACCGGACATTTTTAAATTAAGACAGGAAAAGAAAGAGGAGTAGAAAGGCCACATTCATGTACGATGAAAATATTTTAGTGGGCTGATTCTGCACTTTACCACTGGCAGTTAGTATTAAATTTAATTAAATGATTAGCCATAGAGCAAAGATAAGTGAAAGGAGCTTCTTATAGTTTTCTTAGAAGCAGGTGGAATTTTCCTTTCCCCTACCAACCAATGAGGAGCTAATGGCCATGATCTTCTCCCACTGTAGATATCAAAGCATACTGAAAGGGGTTACCTAGCAACGGTAACTCACTGGGGTGTGGTGAAGTAAAGGGGACACTTTTTGGTTTTTGGCTTGCCGGGGGGAAGGGAGACGGCTGCTGGAGAGAGAGAGGGAGAGAGGCTTCTTGGGGAACCTCTGCCTACGAGCTTGGTCTCCTTCCCTTTTCCTCCCGTTTCCCAATCCCTGGATTCTCGGATTTCCCAGTGCTTCAGAGGGAGAGAGAGAGAGACTTGTTAAATGGGGCCTTTTGCGTCACGCTTCCTGAGAGGGCCAGCGGCTGCTGGCCCAGGCACGAGGGTCTACCGGCTCTGAGCAACATCCCTCCCCTAGCCATGGACCAAGAGAGAGTTTTTGCCCAGAGAAAAAGGATCCCAGCTATTTCCTTCTCTGCGCGACGCCTTTGCACCGACTCTGCAGCGACTATCTCAGACACAAAAACTTTTTCCACCCACCCCCGGGGGTTAGATTAGCACCAACCGAGGAGCAACATCGCCACCTGCTGTCCATAAATATTACTGTGCCCATGGGAGCAGAGACTGAGATGGGGAGAGTTTCAAAAGGGAATTGTCCCACAGATTGATCGTTTAGTTCTGGTTGCTTTGTTTTTTCTTGAATAGATATAGATAGATATAGATGATATAGATATCTATTGTGGCTAAAAATGGTTATCCTTGCTATTATCATACCTTAATTAAATTTTGTTTTGAGTCCAAAGGAGGTCTGTCTCCTTCTTTAGTTTCTAGTCCAACAACTTTCTTAATTTCCTCTAAACTTAGACAGAGATTTATCGTAAATTTTTATTGTTGGTATAAACTACACCTTTATGAATTAGTAATCAGCTGAAAATTGAGGATTTTTAATCTGCATTTGAGGGACAATATTTATTTGTGACTGATGTCTGGGGCAAAAGGAATGAGAGAAGTAGATGATGAGGATAATGTAATTCAATAGTAGCCTTAATTATGTTGCAATTGCTTTGATATTTAATGACTTGGTTTAGCTACTTTTGATGAGAACCCTTAGGCTTTTACATGTGGAATACCAGAAATAAATGAAAAAGAGTGAATTTTAAATATTAATTTCATACCTGGAGTATTATGACATGGATAAAATCTGCTTTTTAGCTTCAAAAGGCACAAGACTGAATCCATGCATAGAATTTCAACCAGTGCTTGTTGTAGTTCATATGAGCACATGAGCACTATGTGACCACTGTGGGGCCATTATGCATGTTGAACATACCAAGCTTTAGGTGTCTGCTATCTTTAGTAATACCTGAGTGCCCCAATTTAAGGTAGAGAATTAAACATGCAGCAAATGAGAATCACATAGGTAACATTTGGAAAATAATTTCAATAAGTATGTTGATGGAAATCATCCAAGAAAAGCTTTGGCAAAATGAGCTCTGAAGCACATTTCATCTGTGTTTACATTTTTCACACTAAAATACAAAAGTTTATATTGTTCCCCTTTAGTCCACCTGGGAATTGAGGGATATTTCTTTTATATGTTTCCAAAAAAAGCCAAAAAATAAGATTGGAAATAAATGTTAAACTGCTAGCTTAAGGGCATATTTTGCTCTTATTTGGAGCAATAATTTTTAATAGCATTAATAGGAAGTATACATACTGGGAGAGTAAATCCACCTGGGCTTGTGTGTCAGAGGTAGGTGAGCTGAGCTGAGTGTTTGTCTATGTAGAATGATCTAAGCATGCTTTGTATCTCATATGCACAACTTTCTCTGTCACAGTCTTTGCTCTTCACTTTGCCAGTGAGTCTCTGCGTAAATAATTTAGGATTTCAGTTACTTCACTATATAGTACTTCAGAAATACGAAATATCCATTTATTAACCTTTGTAGATGAATTTTCACACTGAAGAATGTGGGGAAAAAGTACTTGCCGATGCCTGCCTGTGTTAATATGTTACAAACACAAAGCTCAGAAGAGTATGGGAGCTCAGATGGTGTTATTATTTGTACTCTTTCTGTGTTAAGGAAGTATGTACATCTTTCAAAAAAGGCTAAGATTCTTATCATAGCAATTTCTGCACATAGTCCCAGACTTTCCCCTGGAGAGACTTCCAGGCCTTCCTTGTGTCCAGCCACTCACTAGTACCTACCAGTGAGTCGGGCTATGCAAGCGCCACCTCGTCAGCCTCCCTTCTGCTGTCCAGATAAATATCAATAAAGGTAGAGGTACAATGGGCAACTTCAGCTAGTGAAGAAAGGTAAGGCAGCTCCTTAGCCAGAGTAAACTGAGATGGACCACAAATATGAATTGAAAGCTTGTTTAGCTGAAAAGTTTAGAAGAATAGGCAATTCTTTGACTGATGTCTTGCTTAGTAAAGAGCTCTGGAGCAGAGCAGCAGGGATTTAAACAGAATAGGTGGATGCCTGACTGGAGTTTTCCCATGAATTCATAAATTAGTGCAAAAGACAACAGATGATGGCTACTGAGGCTGGCAGCAAGGCTGGCTTAGCCAAGACAAAGGCCAGACACAGGATAACTCAGCAGAGGATAACTGCTACAGGGAGGCAGGGCTGTCCACCACAGCAGTCAACAGACTTACCAACAAAAAACGGAAGAAGAAGAGAATGAAAAAGTAAAAAGATGATCCTAGATTAAGCAGACTTTCTTCTGTGACCTAAGCAGGTTTAATTTACACCTACAACAGGTAAAACAACTGAGGTACATCCAGATATGGTTTTGAATTGTGTGTACTATTAAAGTCAGTGATTTAAAGCAGCAGAAGGATGCACTGAGGTCAGTAAACACAGACCAAGAGGCAATAGCAGGGATTACCTAAATCAAATAAATTAAAAGGAAAATAAATAGAAATAACTTCCTGTTATGAACTGGTAGGATTAGCTCTTACAGCAAGTGCACCTTGTCTTTGTTAAAGAACAACTAACATTCAGGTTAAATAACTAAAGCCTGGTAACCGATAGTCCACTCCTGAGCATTTCACTACAAGCATCAAGTCAAAATTAACAAAACAATTACAGTAGAGTCTTCATAAAAGGGACACAATTTTATTCCACAAGAACAATCATTTAATTGTCTTCTAACTTGACTTCTGGATACAATTTAAAACCTTCTCAAAAGTGTCCTCCCCTTTAATTCTGTAGATCACACACACATTTGCACACCATTGCAGATCACACACACACACAAAAAGGGCAAAACACTCACAAAAGGGTCTGGAAAGTTCATGCAGAAATCCTAGAATCAAATACAATACCAATGCCCTAAAGGTGTCAGCACATGCAAACTTCCTTCAGCGTCAGCAGTGGGAAAACTGTATTATATGCAAATTAAACATAAAATTCGCAAACTGATTACAGCTGATTAGGCTCTTAGCCCTCGAGCTTAGCTTGGTTTTAGCTCTGCATGCATTAAAAATACCAAATTGTCACTTAAAGAATCTGCTCCTAATCTGCACAGCTCAATGTTCTGGAGGCAAACATCAGTCTATGTACTCCTCTAATTTCAAAGCCTCCCAGCACGAACCTGGGCCTGCTCCGTTTCATTTTACAGGGTCTTTGGGACATGAAGTAGCAGGACTGTCACTTCTGCACAGAGAAAGAGATTCTTATGACTCCCCCCAAAACCAGACTTATATAAAAGAAAAATTCATTGGCAAAGGCCTGTTCACAGCCCAAGTTCTTGTAAAGATGGGGGTCCGCACCACTGGTTGAAATCAGGGTGCAGATTCCTGCCTTTGATCTAGCTTGGCAAAAGCTTAATTTGGCAAAGCTTAATTACAGTAACTCTGAGATCCTGAGTTACCCACATGGCCTATAACTACATTTCTATTTCGTTTGTAACCATATCCTGGAAACATCTGGAATTTCTGAGACTTCAGTATACTAACAGCCTCACTAAACAGTAAATCCAGCAACACCAAGAGCTGTGCTGAACCTATCTTATTGATTACCAAAGAGACATCCAAAAGACCAGTTTTAAAACATTTTGCTCTATTTTGTGCTCCAGTGTGCCTTATAGTTTGCTCTGGCATGTCATGTGCTTATCCCATGACACCCTCACAGCTGTCATGTATGTTCTTTCTCAAACTTTTAAAAGTTTTCTCTTGTATTGGAACCAATCTGGAATGTTTGGCCAGTACTAGGAACCCATCTGGGAGGTTTTTAAAGAAAATTTAAGATTGTATCAGTGTTGATGATAAATATCCACATGAGGGACATACATGAAATTAGCTCTCTCTACTTTTGTCATCCTTTGAGACAATAAGAGAGCAGTAAGGTCATATCCTTCAAATAATTCACAGGTTTTTTGGCATTTCTTAAAGAGATCTATTACTCAGTAAATTGATTTACTTCCAGTATTGATTTTGAACAACAGACATTTTATGGACTCTTTCCTGTATTTCAGGAAAGGAAGTTCATTTCATCTTTACACCCTGAGTATGTCGTAAGAAACTCTGTGACAGCAAAACTGGGTATACTTGCAGTATGCAGGATAAACTCTACGCTTAAAAGCCCTTTGGATAGATATATGTCTGAACAAACTGTTCCTACTTGTCTAAATTTACACGAACATATATAAAGAAAAAGAAAAAGAAAAACCCCCATAGGCTTTCTTACTGACTGATGGTACACTTTTTATTTACTCCATGTACAGTTTATGGGAAAATGTATTTTTAAGTTGCCAACTGCTAATATGATTTCATACTTAGAAACAAATCAAAATCTCCCTTACAAATCAGAAGAATCACAGAAAATCTACCTTGCCAAACTTTTTCTGTCAGTTAAGGTATGGTATTAAAAATCAACTTGAATTAATAGAATGGTTTATGAAATGCAGCTACTGTCTGTTCTACATTTTTTATTTTTATGTAAACTTGTGCCAAAAGGAAAGCTCGCATAGAGCCAGAAAGTCTGAATGAAATTATTACTACTCCCCCAAAAATGAACTAAAGAGAAATTAAGTTATGAACTTTCACTGATCTCTAATAGGGCTCCCTACGAGAAGTTGTTTATTGTTCATGGGCCAACACTAAAACTGTGATCAATTTCAATTTGTGAAATATGCTTTGATCCTAATTATTACATATTTGAATCAACCAATCAATTAAAAAAAACACCCTTGTTTGAGATGGAATTGCAAGTAGACTGTTCTCCAGGAAGGTGTGACTCAGGCTGAGTGGTTGGAGGGAAAGAGAAAAGCAGCAGGTAACTTGAAAAACATGATGGCGTGACTTTGTGCGCACTAACATTGATTGCAATAAATCTTTCCTGCTTTGAATCAGACATTCCAGTGCTCTATCACTGATGAAATTCAGATCTCAAAAGGCTGCAGCCAGAAAGCCTGGTTTCAATCCACCATTGGAATGGGGGCATGGGTGAAGGAAGGGGAAAATGAGCTAAACTGAAGATGATGAGATCAGTTTTTAAAGTGCAACATAGTGTGTTTTAATTGTGGTTTAACACATGTAAATGTATAACTTCAGGATGTCAAGAGACACAATATGAGGCTATTCCAATCCTTGTTAGGTGAAAGCAAAGCACTAGCTCAGCAATATAATGGAAAAATAAGGGTTTGAAATAAAATTACATTAAAAAAAGAAAGAGGTGATTGATTCAAAGTATATTCTGAAAAAACTCAGATAATACCAAACAAGTCTAGTTTTCAGACTGTTCATCTCAGCATCCAAGAAAAGCACAAAACTGCAGCAAATTTCAGTTGCTTCAGCACTGGTATGTTGGCAGTATACAGATCTAGAGTGCATGTGAGCTTGTCTTTATCCATAGGGCATTCAGAGGGAGTGCTGAATTATAGTGCTGTCTTGGGACTGGTGATACAGTAGTGATTGTCCGAGATACACAATCAATTCTAGTGAGACATAAGCTATGCAAACATTATTCATTCTTCATTATATGTCTAACAGTCATAAGTTTCAAGGAGATCAAAAGGGCTAGATTACAGAACTATGGTCAAAAATAACATACCTTTGAGGATTTCAGTTTTAATGGAGTTGGGGCTAGTATGCAGATTCTAAATTAAGAGCTGACAAAGGTTTAACCAGTATCTCCTGTCTGTGTGTAAGCCTCCATTAACCAAAGCAAAGGGCAATGATTTGGCAAAATAAAAAAGATCTCCAAAAGTCTCTACTAGCTGAAGAAAACTTTGAGACCAATCATGAGCAGCAGCTTCCAAGTACACAATAACTGCTGCCCTCTTAAAACTAAAATTTTAAAACCATTAAAAAGTGATGAGATGCTGTTTAACTAATTTTGTTTGGAGATGTTTAAGCTCTTTTGAGTGTAACTAATGACAGTTTTATATAGTGACAGATTAAGGCCAAGTCCCAGTCCCAGCTGCAAATGCTCCATAGTAACACATCCTAAATAACTCCTATCAGAGCACTGGGTTTGCTGTTATTTACTCCCCTCCTTTGAATGTATGATTTCCAGTTCAGGCCGTTGTTGTGAAGCACAAGCAGACTTCACAACTGCTTTGTGTTCTCCTTCCTGTTCAGGTTCCTAAATCTGGAAGGGGTGTCCTCTCCCTGCCGGCATGTTGCAGAGTAACAGACAGCAAAAGGCTAAGGAGAGCAAGATTTGGAGTCTTCAAGCTTTTTAGAAAAAGAAAGGTTGTTTCCCTAATAAAAGGTACTAAGAATTGAAGAGTAAGGAAGGGAAAAGAGTAAACAGGGAGGGGAAAAAGGAATTTCTGAGGTTTGGGCTTTGCAGCCAAAAGGATATTTGCCTTGATGGCCAGGGTAGGTATTTTGCAAGACTTTGACATTTTGCTCAAGGTCTCATTTGGTTTTAGTTTGTGAATCAGTCTTCATCAGTCACAAAAGTCTGCATGATGCTAACCACAGACTAAACCAGGAGAGATGTAAGGAAACCCTTAGAAAGTGTGGAAAAAAAGGCAGGGTATAGGATAGAGAAGGTAAAACAAAACTCAGAACAAACCAACCAAAAGTACTGTTCATTACTTACAAAACTATACAAAAAGAGCATTGTACAAAGACACAGACCTAAGTCACTGCCATAAATACAATGTTTGAAGGGAGCTGTACTGCTATGATGGGAATAGCTTTGAGTCTCAAGTAGAAAAGAGCTTGTTTCCAGCATTACTTAGGAAAAGTAAGGTATCTGGCACACACTGAATCCTGTAAATAATACAGCAGTCCATCATAACTGGCAGATCTTTAGGAGGACATTGAGTGGAAAGAAGTTTAAAATAACAACAGGTGAATGCCTTTTCTACCTAAATATAAATCAGTAAAACTGTTTTTAAATGTATGTTTCAGTATATTCAGTATCAAATTAAATGAATCTTTTAGAAGAATCTTTTACACTACCAGACATGTCTTTTCACAGATCTACAATGACTACAGCCCTTTCTAGCACATTACTAAGTCAAAGGATATCCCTCTAAAAGCAGAAAATGAGATTTGAGATGTCTAATTGTTGTAACAGGGTAATTTTATTAACTCAGTTATCAGCAATATATAATACAGTTACATCCAAGAAATTAGCTCCATTATCATTCACTTTCTGATGGAAGTGATTTGTGATAGGCTTCCCATACACACAGTATTATGCAATAAGTAATTAATGAAATTAATATAAATTGTGTGGAATCCCCCTGAAGGTGAACAGATGTCTTAGAGGTATATAACAAATACAAGAATCAACCACCATTCAAAGAGAGATTACTTCTCCTCCAGAAATCATAAAATAGTTCTAAGGTACAAATTTGAGTTTAAAACAGACCAGTCTGCATCATATAATGAAGAGAATGACCCAAGCCCACTTTCCCTCCCAACTACGTAGGCTGAATATTGGTATCACAAATCCAAGGAGCAGAGTATAAATATTTCCAGAAAATGTACTTAGTCCAAATGTGCTTCCTAATGATGCTTAGTTCTTCCTGTTTATGAAAGCACTGTCTATTTATGTAGGAGGACAAATTAAAATAACTCCACTGATTTCCTCTTTTTTGGAGTACCCGGTCTTGGCAACGAATTTTAAACAGAAGACATGGTGGGATATTTCTTTGGTAATTCTTTGTCAGGAAGTGGGTGGAAAGAAGGAAAATATATTCTGCAATGACTGGGACTACAATGCCAGGCTTGCAGCAACCATATGTGCACATGTGGCTGACCAGGCCATACAAAGAAATTGATCATTATTGAACAACCCAATGTAATATTTTGTATTCCTTTGTGATAAAAATCCCATTTTATAGCAAAATAAAGGCCTGCCCTTGAAACTGATTTAATGGGGTGATCAGGGCATTGAACCCAGACAAAGATCCATCCAGGTTGCTTGACTTACCCATCTGTGATAACCAGGAGGATGTTTTCAGCATAGCTCAGTCCTCAGAGCACAACTGGCAACTGCTGAGCCTGCTCACCAAACAAAACTCTGCATGTCTGCAAGGCCAATAGCCTGTGACTAAATAAGGGACACTTAATTTATGCTGTGTCTGAAGCTCTACCATAGGTTTTGTGGCTGACTTAAGAGACAATCACTGATTATAATCAGTAGCTCACTCATTATTTAATACATGTGGTATGGAGCAAATACAATCAGGACCTTCAGGCACAAATGGGTCATTTAATCAAAAACAAAGCAAAACCCTTCTTCCCCCCGCCAAAACACCTAAAGTCCTCCTCAGCTTTTCAAGATTACATCAGTAAGTGCCTCCAAAAGCTGCTTTCAGGCTGAATATCCTGATGGTTTGAAACAGCTCCTTGCAATGCCCATCACAGAATGACTTGGGTTGGAAATGACCACAAAGATCACCTCTTGCCTACCCACATGCCATGGGCAGGGGGGAGGGACACCTTCCACTAGACCAGGCTGCTCAAGACCACATCCAACCTGGCCTTGAACACGACCAGGGATGAGGCATCCATGACTGGATGTTGGGCAACAACATCCACAACTGTTCTAGACAACCTGTTCCTGTTACTCATCATCACTACAGTAGAGAATTTCTTCCTAACATCTAATCTAAATTTATCCTCTTTTAGCTTAAAATCATTCCCACTTGTCCCATCCCTATATATCCTTGCAAAATACTCCAATTTCTCTTTTTAATAAATCTTCTTAGCTATTGGAAGGCCACAATGAAGTGTCCCTCAAGCCTTCTCTTCTCCAGGCTTAACAACTCTCTCAGCCTGTCTTCATAGGAGAGGTGCTCCAACCCTCCAATCATCCCGATGGTCCTCCTCTGCAGCTGTTCTAACAGGCCCACATTTTTCTTGTTTCTGAGGATTCCAGAGCCAGATGCAGCACTCCAGGTGGGGTCTCACCAGAGCAGAGTAGAAGGACAGACTTCGCTCCCTCAGCCTGCTGGTCACACCGCTTTTGATGCAGCCCAGGAGGCAGAAGATGTACTGGGCTGCAAGACCACTCTGTTAGCTTATGTCTGGGTTTTCAACCACCAGAACACTCAAGTCCTTTTCTGCAGGACTACTCTCAATGATTTTCTCTCCCAGTTTGTCCCAGTCTTTCCCAGTCCAAACAGTGAGTGCAGAGCCAGGCTTAGATTGCATCCTCCCTTTCCCCACACTGCATTTTGCCTTGCTGTCTAACCACTTGGGTAGCTTTCTGCATAATTTTCTAGATAATACCATGTGTCATTTAACTGTCTTTCTGCCCTCTCTGGAGACTGTGTGAAGCTCACTGTGTGCTCTGGATACAATTCCAGAGATAAGTTTCCAAAAGCTGGCATTTCATCCACTAATTACTAGAGTATTCAAATCAGTATAGGATTTGTTTCCCAGATAAACTTGTGCCTGCATGTGTACCTGTGCAATTCGACATGATGATGCAAGGCACAGAATATGCAATGATGTACTGGACTAAATAATAGTTCTATAGTCCTTACCAGAAGAGCTAAATTGCCTTTCCAAAAAACACCTCACAAATATTTACATCCTTATTATAGTAATTGGCTTTTACAGTGGATTAAATGAGTCAGCGTGGCACTTTTTTGAATTAATGTAAGAATCTAGAAATGTAAAAGGTTGATTACATCCCCAAATTATCAGTAGTCTTGAATGATAAGGAAACCAGTGTGATCTACAAATGTCATTTAGAAAAGTCTACAATAATAATCTCTCAAGTATGCATTGTCTTGACATTATCAAATACACTTGTTGCTCAGTGAAATCACATGGCAGGAGGTTAGTGGTACAGAATAAAGCATAAAGATGACCATTCACATACCTCTTTCTTCTACCAGGGCTAGTTACTGATTTTAAAACAAAAAAACAAACAAAAAAGCAAAACAAGTTTTAGATGCTTTAGCAACTCCACAGAGTCACTCAGAAGGAAAGAAGAATCAGGAACCCCCATTGAAAAATTTCACTGTTGGAAATATTTGCTGAATCTTGTGAGAGGAACATGCACAGTCTTCACAAAAAATTGGGTGCAAAAGTGAGTGGCCATGAACCCGTTCGTGCATGTGTCCATACAACTAGAGTACTGGCTCTTTAATCTGATAGAGCAGTTCAGATTTTGGTATTCACAAGTATGGGGAAAANAAAAAAAAAAAAAAAGGTATTTGGGTGCTGTATCCTGCTGTCTAAAGCACTCAAGATTTTGGAAAATCATATCCAAAACCTTATCCTGACTTCAGAAGAGCAAACCCCATGCCTCTGGCTTTCTGTGGGCAGGTTCTTAAACACCAGAGTGCACTACAAAGTGAAGTAAGCATTGATCTCACTTTATAAGACATGATTCGAGCTCAGTGAGGACTAGCACAACTTCTGAATGTGCAGCCTTTCAAAAGACAGGATAGTTGCTTTTCTGCTGAGGACTTCGTGGTATTTAACGCATTTTATAGTGTGAAAATCTATCCATTGGTTTTCTGCCTGAAAAGATTCAGGACATTTAGTGTTGCTTGATAACTAGAACAGTTAAAATTTGAGGTTTACGTGAAGAGTCAATCAAGTGGGGGTTGTTTTATTAAATCAGTATGTTTTGTATATGAAAATGAGATTCTGTTAGTGCTGTGATAATCTATATATGCTTTTAATGACATTTTCATTAAAGGACTCATGCATTCTGTGAATTACATTGTTTCCCTGTCTATGAGTAGTCAGAAACTCATCTAGCAATTTTATTCCATTTTGCCTGAAAATACAAGAATGAAAGAAACAACTAAAACAGAAGATAAGAAGGATTGGGTTTCCATAAACTGTGCGATTCTGGGAAGAAGTACACAAAAAATCTTCTTGTAAAAGGCTTGATCCTACATTCAGATCTCTCATTGTTCTCAGTGGAAGTAGAAATATTACTGTGGAGATTTAAAAGATGAAAGATGAAACTCTATTTTAACATAGCTGAAGTAAGGGCAATAATTTTGCTATGATCACTACCATTTCACTTGGCAAATACAAGTTTTCAAGTCAAAACTGAGAAATAGCAGGTTCAATGCTGATTTGTGTTTCTAATGTTCCAGTTTTGATAAAATGACTGTGTTCCATATAGGAGAAGTGTCTGAACTATGAAACTTTCATGTTACAGTGCCAGTATGAATGGAGGTGCTTGAAGAGGTTATTTAACCAATCTCCACATCACACTTGAGACAAACCTTTCTTAATTAGCTGTCAAGTTCGGACAGATACAGTTCTGATGTTTTTATAAGCAAAGGTCATTAAAAGTCTACCAGGATCTCTGTGGGATTTTACCGATAATGGGTAGGAAAAGAAGTATTCCTGTAATCCAGCCAGGTTCCACTGGGAATTCAGTAACATGGTATCCAAAAGTATTTCATACAGTGATTCATTATATAGCTATTTTCCATAGCTTTTAGATGAACAATGACAGATGCCACAAACTTTAACTATGTTGTCTCAGTTTAAGAATAACCTTTTTTTCTACTATATTGTCCACTCTGCAAGCATTGTTATTTAACAAAAGGTCAAATCACTAAATAGCTTAACATGAACAATGTGAAGCATGGTATATTCTACGTAGTCTATGCAGTCTCTTCTTTAAAATCAAGGGGAAATGCACAAATGCCTTGCTGTGCAGCTGGTTGCCACCATCTGTATTTGTTTAGACTGTGAATACAAAAATATATTTGAAAACAGATCTCATTTAGGTCACAAATACTTTAAAATTTTGACATCTGAATGGACTGATTTGTCACTGCTAAAATGCTGATTTAATGTAAGCAGAAGTATATAACAACTAATTGTAAGTGTCATCTTTCAGATAAGTTACAAAAATACAGTCTAGTTTTGTTTAGGGTTATCCTATGTGCCCCAAGGACTTTGGTAATCAAATGGAGGGAGCTATAAAATGAGGCAGGCTAAAACTAGGAACTATTCTACATTCTTTAAATCTCATGGCATTCATCTAGAGGTTATCCTCTTGCAATAAGTATGTATCTGCTGAGCCAACAGCACATATGGTGACCTGTCAAAAATTTAAAAATGTATACAAAAATATATTAAAATCTAATCATTACCCCTAAGAGAACTTGCTACACCCCACTCCCAAAGCTGCAAGCTTTACTGGGTATACATTTTGATTTTAGGTTGAAAAAGATTTTGCTCACATGAACTCTCATAAAGCCATTTGATTCTTTGATATCTTGAATTCACATCCAGAGAAAAATTACACCTTTTTCTCTAAGAGATTTCTTTTAATTTGGTGAGAATACAGCCACTTTGGCAAAAAGAGCTTCATGGAGATAAACATGCAACTTCACAAAAGCATGACAGCAGATTACCAGGACTAATATTATTATAGTAAGGAACTTTTGTTACAGCCAACAAACATACACTCCATGCAACTTAAGTAAGGCACAGAAAATAGGTGTTTGGGTTACCTACATGAGGAAGAAAAGAATAAAGGAAGAGAGATTAAGAAAAAAAAAAAAAAGGAGAGAAAAAGAGGAGAGAAAGAACAGTTATCACTTTGAAGGTCCCATGTTGATGGCTTCAAATGGTGTGTGCCTGTTTATACAGTTTGATCACTCTGTCAACTCCCCCAGGCAGGACCTTTGGTTCCCAGACCACTTTCTGTCCCCTTCAGCCGAATTTGAAGGTGCCAGAGCCAACTAGAGGCTCCAGGGGATGTGATGTGGTAGTTACCAGCCAGGCTTTCCTTGACTGGCTCCCAAGGTCATGTCACTGCAGTCCATGTGCTCTGGGCAGGTCCCACCTTGTGCCTGCAGACCCAGCCCAGCCCTGCCCCTACACACACTCACAGACACACCTCCACAAGATGATTCTGACCCAATAACCACTGATCTGCTCTGTAGCAGAACTTAATTCTGCATTTTCATATTCATACTTAACTGGAGCAAAATAGGAAGGTGAAGCTTTTTGAAATATTACTCTCAGCGTGGAAATATTTTTAAATGTTAAATTAAATTTAAATTTTTAAAATGCTTATAGAAGTTTACATTCAAGCATTCATTTTTGAATGCCTTTCAGGAAGGCAGAAATCCAAGAGACTATTTTTAACACAGAAAGATGCCAATGGATGAGGCTACTGTGAATTGGAGCTTCCACCATAATTATTACTGAAGCCATACCATATTCCATATTTGATTTGATTCCGCTTTGATGGTTTGAGCCACTCAAAGGCAAAGAGTTTCTAATATAAGTATGAATAGGAGGGTGACACTGTGAAGGATACCTATGAGACCTGCTAAACCAGGTTTCCATAGGATCTGACTTTCCAGTGCTGTACACTACTTAAAATTAGAGCAGATTCGCTGAGTGCTGTACTCATGGGAAACAAGGCCATGTAATGAAACACAGAAACATTCTCACTTACCAAGGAAAAGGGTTAGAGAAATTTGATAAAGACATTTTCCAAACATGACTATGATGAGAAAATACTATGGACCATTGCATATCTTAGATAATCTTTGTTCAGTGTTGAGTTCTGCTTATTTGTAGCATTTAAAGGCAGTCCACATATACACATAAAAGCAAAGGAACACATCCATCAGGGATAAATAATGTTAATACTGGGTCCCTGATAAAAAGTAGTCTTATCATATCATGGTCTACTTTTTATGGATGTCCTTGATTAGTATCCATCTTCACACAGCGTAATTCATTACAGTGTTATGCTGTGCCAGTGTAACAGCATGTTTATGTATGAATGTTGCCAGTAACCACAGTAAAACCAGCCTGTGGAGGTTCCCAAAAACAAGTAATTATTCATCCCTTCCTGTCACATTTTGTTAGCCCTTTGTGCATTACTATCCAGCCCAGTCCCTGAGCACTCTGGTGGGGAACCTGGATGTGTATCCTTCAATATCCAAATGCAATAGTAAGGCTAATTCTGGAATTGCACCATGAACCAGAGCAGTGTGAAAACACACACTACTTTTTGTTGTTTTTTAATCCATCTTGGAAAAAAATTCTTTGGTTCCAATACAGCTCACATTGCAACCACTGCAAATAACTTTGCCAGCAAAATTGGGAGAGCAGCAACACATCACCAATGGCAAAAATATCAGGAGGGGATGAGGGGCAGTAATACTTCAACCACATGTTTGAGAACGTTTCAATCATAAACCAAAGTGACTGTCAAGAAAAGCTGCATTTGATTCTTGTAATAGCAGGAGAGTCCTACAGAAAGCTTGTGGCTGAAACTGTGTCCAGCCTATGTTATCTTTATATGACAGGGTTCCTTGTTCCATGTGCAAGGAAGCTACACTTACAGTCAGTTCCAGGAGCATACTAACCAGACATATTTTGTCTGATTTCTATCTCTGTTATTCCCAATTACACAGTGAACAGTGACATAAACATAAGGTCCTTGGACCTTGGTTTGAGACCCCATGGCCACCAGTGAAAATCCTCTAAAGCAGAAGTGTTCAGCATGTTCTTCTGGCAGAGATGTGAAGCAGCACATTTGAAAGGTAGGCATGTGAATACAAGTGGAGAATAGTCAAAAATATTATTCTGAGGATTTTATGTTAAGGCAAGACACCTCGTAGACATGTGATGTAGCTGACTATTTTAAAGACTCATTCTGGGAAATGAAGGATTACTTCAAAACATGAGACACAGTGCACTTAGGAACTTAGTGCTTTTACATGAGAAAAGAATGTTCTAAGTGTATCTGGCAACATTAGGGCAGAGTCTGTTTATCACACCAGATTTTCACTTTTCTTTGACTTCAATATGATTATAGGCATGAGGAAGGAAGGCATGTCCTTGAACAGGAACATTAATTGGCACTTGGCAAATTAATGAGGAAGAGTAGATTTAAAAAACCCAAAAGGTTTATTTAGAATTACAGGTCACAGGAATAGAAGACCCTCATCTGAGGGCATGACATTGGATGTAATCATAATGTATGCTTTATGGAGAAAGGAAATAACTTAAACAAGTGACTTCTCTGCCTTATGGCATGTTTTTTGCATGCTTTCCACCACAGACACTCAGCATATTGGGAATTAATTCTGGCAACAGTTATTTCCTGTTCTACCATCACAACTCATAAAGTATGGAGAAGTCCATTTCATGTAAGACAAGACATCCCTCCATCAAGTCACTCAGGAAAGCTCTTGTTTACAATCTCCTCTGCTAATAACAAACTGATGGATGAAGGGGATCAGGACTGCATTGCATCAGGGAAGCACAGTTAACTTGCTTGTTAATTGTAAAGAAGATAGTGTCATGCCAACATTTATTAAAAATAGATGACATTAGTTTGAAA